>DWRA01000563.1:0-23414 GCA_018250295.1 Spathilepia clonius | reverse complement strand
CCAGCATCTTCTAACATAAATAATGCTATAAGGCAAATAAGTAAACTCGACCTACAACCTACCTTCAAGTAGGAGATGCTGAAAAATATGACCACGACATCAAACAGTTTGTTCAACCAACACAAAATACCAACATAACAAAGACTGATCAAGCCACACTGTCAGTTGAGCGCCAGAGGAATATATTTTTTAAGCGCGCCGCACACTGGGATCGCATCGCGCCTTTACAATCGCCGAGCTGACGTGGCCAGACCTCCGCATGCAGATAGACTGCTAGCTTATTAATAAGAGGTAGCGGATTTCAAACTTACTAAATGGATTTATTATTACGTGAGCGTGAGAAAAGAAAGCTATTATATTTTGTTGTGATTTCAGGATTATACTTTCAATTTATGGAATAAGGCAGTATTTATGTAACACGTGTAAAATGGATCGATTGAATTAAGTTATGAAACGATTAGAGCGGCAGAGGGATGTAAATAAATCTACAATTCTTACAATAAATCCTTTCTTATTATTTATATTATGACAAGTGTAAAAACTATTTTAATAAATTATAGATAAAACGTCGCTTAATATTCTAAACCGTCGAAGTATTACTTCATTTTTGTGTAATCAGAACATTAGGTTAACTCGCTTCCGCGTCCTCCATCACCATGCGGTAACCGTTAATTCGGGAACACACTGGCAATTTCCCGGCAGCGAAATAAGCGAATTAAAATCGCCTCAAAGCAACTGCTCGCAAAGAAACGCCTGCATACACTGAGCAGGGTTTATTTTTAGCTATTTATGGAGGTTTGCGAGTAGGTGGGGTGAGTGACGCCGGACAGCCTTTGAGCGGGACGGGTCGTGTGCGTTTAGCAAAAATTACGGAAAATGGAGCGGTTTTTGTTTGTGCTGTAATAATATAGTTTTATAATTAGCTGTGTGTCGTGGTTTTACTCGCTTAAAATATACACTTAACGTGACACCTGACACATTATAACGTATGTCATAGCTTACGCTTTCACCAATTTTAACGATATTTTCCTAAGAGAAGTGGTAGCAAGTAAAGAAAGCGTTAAATACAAATAAAACAAAGGATATCTATGCATGTAGTGTAAGATTACAGTTTGAAAATGTGAAAGAGTAATTTTCGTTGTGTATTGTAGTCGTCCCTTTTTTAAAGTAATTTATTGAATTTAGACAAAAATCGGTTATTAACCTCAGGTATATTATTCCACAGATCATAAGCCCACTGGAAACTACTAATATTATTATATTACTCAATTACCAGTTTAGAGCTCCATCATTCTTCGTACAGCTATATAGAAATCGCTACCGTTTGTGTGCCTGTCTTATCGTAGCAGTACTCAGATGCTGTTTTCGTTTTGAAGGGTGTAGTGTGCCTGACTATGTAAGCACCTGAATTGTCTCGGAGTACAACGTCTTAAAGCAACGCATCTGCGGCCGACGTCATGTTACGCTTATCCTATTTAATGTTGATTTAACGTCCAAACTACAGTGCCCATTTAGTATCTGCTCGATTTCTTAAAGTATTTAAGGCGGATTTGTAATACGGAAGTAGCACACTAGTATGCAGTCCACCTGATAGTAAGTAGTTTCTGCCGCCTATGGACATCTGTAATCAACAAGATTTAAGATCGACTAAAGGTGCGTTGCTACCTTACAGGATTAATTGGAAATATTTCGGGTAAGTATGTCTTTCTTGCTGTATTAGGGTGGACGTAGGCAAGTTGATATCTAGAACATTTTTATTTGGAGAGTGAACTTACTCATAAAACATTGAATTATATCCGTGATAATCAAATTCAAATAGCGTTACATATTTCGGATTTATTCTTATGCCTGTTTGATTTGACAATCTACTAATCAATTGAAACAGGATTTGGAGACTGGATCAGTCAATAACTAATGAATTCGGTTTACAAATGTCCCTTGAACGAAAGGTGGTCAATTTATGGCCACAACCATATATCGGGTACGCAATACCAGTCCCAACTAGGCCAAATCTGTTCCCAAGCTACAGAAATCCGAGTAATTAATTTATTGACGGCAATTTGTATTTGTGTTTGACTGAATGAACACAGATCGAGAAACACGCGACTGCAAAAATTGACGTTTTGACGTCTAACGTCAATATAAAGTCGTATCTGGGGTTGGGTAAATTAGACGTTAATTCTAATGAGTGTGGCGTAAAATAAAACAGGTTTCGATATTTTGTAACTTTATCGATACTTACTTACGATTGGTATGATAGGTGCAGTCTATCATGTCCGATACAAAAAATTAAACGGCACGTTAAAATACTTCTTTAAATATTTGATAAATGTAAGATTGAATTATTTGGAATTATGTGGCATAAATACGTCACATGTTATTCATATGGTTGCAGCTTTTCGATGTCCCATTGCTGGGTTAGGTCTCTTCTCACAAGGGCGGGGACCTGGGGCATAATCCATTACTCCATGTTAGGTGTTTTCAAACTGTCTGATAAAGCTACAGTCAAGGTTATACGAGGGGTATCCTATTAACTTTACTATAGTTAGTTACCGAGCTAGATGATTTAACATGCCATCCGAAGCACGGAAGCTCACTTTTTTTCTTCCACTAGCGGTAGACCGTCCAACTTCCAACCGTGTCTAGATTAACGCAAACCTACGCAGCCACAGGTCTATGTGCACGGCACAGAAGCAATATAGAGCATGCAAAAGGCTACTTAACAATAATCTGATCAAAACTTGGAAATTTTAGTACATTCTTATTTTTCTTTGGTCTCTCTTTACTTACTTTAGTTTACTTTTACGTGTTTCAGTTAAAATTTTAAAGTTAAAAATACAATTGTGTATACAATATAGTAAAACACTCATCTTTATATCTTTTCAACATCTTAAATCCTAAAAGTGCTTAAATTGGGACGTATTTCCGCTAGCGACACGATAGGCCCGATCACAATTTATAACGTCAACCGTAAATAGCGCACCTATTTACCCGGTTGAGACCTGTAACAAATTAACGCGCGTCACCGCGGCGTCGTTAATCAAATTACGCTACTGTCATATCTCATACAGTTGACGTGTATCCATCACACTGACGCGTCGCCTCTTCCGCGATGCGCTGTTTCATTGCACCTTTTATTGCGATATAATTGGATAATTCTATTTTCAAAATAAAATTTCTTAGGTTTTTTACGCGTTACATTATAATTGAATCCGTTTATCGTATAAATACTTTGATATTTCTCCACTGTGTATTAAAATATGTTTAAATATATGACATTGTTCATATGTAAACTTAATTTAAGATATTGGAAATAGTGAAATATTTAGTTAAACTAATACTAATTTATAATACTTTTACATAAATATATGTAAAATAAATATAATGCACGTGTATTTACGCGTATCGCGTAAATAACCTAAGACCAGAAAAAGCCAAAAAATATATAATACAAACGTTATTAAAATAATTTCAAAACATTATGTAGTATTTATTTTAACAATAAATTAAAATGATGTCAACATAACGTCGTAAATCAAATTCGCGGCGCGTCATATCTCATCTACTTGACGCATATCCGTCATTTTGACGTCTCGCATCTTCCGTGTTCTTGTTGAACCTTTATTGCAGGAATTAATTATTATTTAGGATTTTATCAACAAATTCCATCCGCCCATTGTATATGTAAATTTTCTGTACGCTATGTGGATATTATTCGTAGGCATATATATCCAACTACATTATTTTCAGTTTTCTTTTTATATATTATGTTCATCATCATGATACAATCAAGAACCATACGACAGTAGTTAGGTCAATTTTGTTCTTGTAAAATATTATTTTAATGATAATAGTGCGAAATGAGTTGTATTTAGCAAGCAATTAATGAAGCGTCACCTCAGCGTCGTAAATCAAATTACCCGGCGTCATATCTCATCTACTTGACGCATATCCGTCATTTTGACGTGTCACGTTTTCCGTGTTCACGTTAAACTTGTTATAACTTTTTGGAGAGTACTTAAGCTCACATTTGTATTTTTATGCTAAATTATCGACTCCTAAATTTTTTATGGTTACTAAATCTTGTTCATCACTTTTTATTGAGTAGTTCATCCATGTCTAATAAGAGAAACGTGATCGATTAATGATAAATGTAGTTTTTAAGTATTTATTTGTGATATTTACATTGCATGTTGGTCCATTTTGATTCCTTTATTGACAACCTTCAGTACCTAAGCTGATCTAAACGGCAAATCACAGCATGTACAAAATCTCAATATATTATTGCTGTACCATTACTTCAATTAGTCATACTTGACACTTTTTCATAATAAATGACCCATAAACTCTATGAATGGCGTCACTCAGCGACGGTGTCTATCACGTCTCATTATAGCATCTGATCACGGAAACGCTGCGTCCACTAATCACATGTAACGGTCCGCCATTCGTCACTGTCCCGTATGCATCACTCACTGGGACTGCTGTGACAATATGTCATTAAATTCGTCTTTCACTTTATTGGCACGTAATAGAGTTCGAATTACCCTGTTCTAACTGTATTTTGAACTTTGCGCCGCTGAGACGTCCAGTCATTTTTGAACTGCATCCTCTCCCTCTGTTAGAACATTCACATTAACACAGGGGGTATCGCAAGGCACATTGATAGGTCTACAAGATTTGGTTACGTCGAACGTATGTCATGGCATATTATCAGAGTCTCTTAATTGAAGATAATAAGGGGGGACATGTGTCTCTGTCGCGTTTTTATGGGGTGTAAGTAAGGGATATGGTGTGTTTCGTTTTTTGGAGTGTCGTTAAGAACGGCTATTAATTTGCGTCAATCGCGCTTCCTTTACGGACGGGTAAAGTTTTAGTGAATAATGGAGCTGAAAGATTTGTCACGTTTTAAATTTAAACGAAATATTAGTATATTTAAATTCAAATAACCTGTATTAATGTATTCAATTTATTATTGTTTAAGTTTCTTTCACGACTGCAACGACATGAAACAAATCCATTATGCTATTTTACAAAATAATGCATTCGGTTTTTGGTTTAAATCTCCGCTTATTATTTTTAAAAATCATATATACTAATTGTGACAGTTTTGGTCAGCATTATTATTTGTTTTACTTTGTTATCTACTAATGTATTGCCGCGTTGAGTAATCAGTCGCTACATCCTGATGAAATTAAAATTAAATATACGTGTGACTTATCTTGCATCATGTTTAACCACTTTAGTTGACTTTCAATGGCCCACACGTATTCATGTGTACCTATACCTCGTATCTTGCAAGAGTGAATTCTAGGACAGAAGTTTATAGATTGCTATTGTTCTGAGATCGGCTCGCCCGCTCACCTGCATTCTGCAATATCAATCCATCTGTGTGGGGTGGGGAGTGGACGGCTGACGTCTTCGGTAGTTGAGACTAGTGGAGCACTGGGGTAGTGGCTTTGTAAGATTTGTTGCTTGTTTTCAAATATCGTGAACACTTGTATTTAGTTCACGTTTTATGTATACAGTGTACAGTTGTAGTCGTATTCTTGAAAATTCATAAAACTTTCAAAACCATTGTTATATGCATATTCGAATTTTGTATTGAAAGATTTTTTCAAATCCATTTTTATTCTAGTCTAGGTATATCTTAAGGCATGGAGAAATTATTTTTTCTCGCGTACTTATTTGGGTAATTCTTTTTCTATGGATTATCTTACAAAAAAATATGAAGCATTATTAGAAACAAGGCTATTTATAATTAGTCAGCAGGGTTTGCCTGTATGGACGTTTATCTATCAGAAGAGTAGGAAGTAAATCTCCTTCTAGCAAATGGCCATGAGTTTAACTCCTTTAATTCTCCTTTGGTTTTTGTTTTGTGTTTGTTTAAATATTTTTCACCCAATGACAACTACGTAAACACAAAATAAATTGTAAAAAATTATCTAAATATATAAAACCATTTATTTACTGTAGGCATCTTAAGTTTTATTTAACCTTGTTTTAATACATTTCTAGCAACAAAATAATCCTCAAGTACTGTCCAGTTTCTGAGCTGCAGCGATGTCAATCTGCCGAGGAGCGCAGGGGGACGGGGGACAGGGGGCGCACCCACGGGGGTCCGAGGCGTCTTGCAAATGACGTGACGTTTGAGAGTAGCTGATGTTTGCCGCTGACTTTGACATCTGACAGATTATTGACATTTGTATAAACTGTAGGTTTGACGGTTTGTGTGCACTTTACTCATGTTTATGGCATTTTGTACATGCTACAGGAGAGAGGACGTGTTATTGTAACGAATTAACAGGAATAAGGCTATATAAATAAAATTAAAAAATATTTTGTCTAGTTATTAATATTTGTAATTTAAGGATAGAACTGTTTGTAGAAAGTTCTCATTTTAAGAAATAAGTAGTATGAAATGAAAATCATATGAAGGCATTTAAAAATCACATTTATATAGATTAAGTAATTTCTTTGTTTTTTCTTTCTATTAACATAATTCATATTATATTATTATTTAAAGTGTAATTCCACAAGAACTTCAATATTTGTCATTTCTCAAAAATACCTCTGCGAACGTTGAAATAATTCTCAAGTAGTGTCTAGTGATGCTGAGTTACCTGCAACGGTGTCAATCTACGTAGGGTGGGGGTGGGTGGGGGTCCGGCAAGTCGCCCGTCTTTGAGGCTATTTCATTTTGTGCAAATGACGTGATGTGTATGCGACAGAAAGCTGATACCTTTGTGTGAGTTGGACGTGTTGGACGTAGAATATGTGAACACATTGATAAAAATGAGAATTCTACTAACTTCTCTGACTTATTACAGTTCCAGGTATTCTTAAAATAATAAAGATTTTAATTATAGTTTACTGCTTTTGTCAAATTTGGTTTGGTAGACTTTGACTTAATAATTTTAAGTCTAAGGCATTTACTTTTATCGCCAACCCCTTGTCTCCAGCGTGGGAGGTCCAAATTAATACCTGTAGGTATCAATTATTGCCTTGCAATGTATTCATTAACGAGTTCACACCCTCGGCATGGTCGCGTGCACCCTTTTAAAGATTTTTCCAAATATCTTTAGAGGGAAACTAAAATCTTCTCAAAACATTATTTAAAACATTTGGTACTTAACATGGGTTTAATTACCACGGAAAATCAATAAAAACTAGAAGTTTTAATAGGATCATTTGAAATGCCAAACGCAGGGTGGTTTGGGTAATCCCTCCCTTTGTCTTTGATCTAGAATTGGATCGTAGGTTAGATCACCCACCTTCACAATGCCACTACAACTAAAACAATTATCCCGACCTCGTTCCGTCCGAGTGTATATTTTTTAAAACGCACACACTCACGGCCCCCACCCTTATTATCTAGGGGGCTGACCGAGGGTGGGGTGTCACGTCACTGTCCCGGATCGCCATCACGACGTTCGAGCGTCTCGTTTGTGTCCCGACTTGAAGGGTTGGAGCGAATTCATTGTACGTTCCATTAAAATAAGTCTTGTTCCTTTTGAGATGAGATGGACGTCGATTGGAAAACGCTATTAATTTAGTATGGGACTGGATTGGAATTCAAAGTCTGTTATATAAGTACCTACCTACCTAAGTTTTTTTAACAACATGAAAGTAGTCAACGAGTACGCAATCCACCTAATGGTAAGTGGCCACTGTCATCACAGACTACTGCATTGAACTCCAGATCAGTCCTACCTGACGTTGGTCACAGATACATTGACACTTTTGAGGGTTAACTTGGAATCCCTCGGATAAACATGTTTCGATTACCACACTCTTCAAACCAGAACACAGAAGCACTTAACACTACTGTTATTAAGTAGAAGTAACATGGTCTACCCTCAAGGTTCCACCATCACCTTCGTTTTATTGGTGATCATTAGTAGCCTCGTTTCATACTTCTGTGCTTCGGAGAGAACGTAACGCCGGGTACCTCCGTTAAGTAACTTCCAAATTCGCATGAACCAACATTTTTTAATATCATTAGTACACATTAATTGATAAATACATTATGAGGGGAAATATTATATTTTTATAACTAATGTTTTTTATATAAAGAAGTAACAGATTTTATAGACATAGAAACAAATAACTTATTTCGACAAAAAATTATGATTGGCATTAAAGACCTGAGGATCTATATGCAAACTTTGACATTTAGACAAGAAGATTTTTTTAAATGTAAATCACAAATTCGAATAGCATCCACAGAAAACACACATGAAAGACATTAGCAATTTCCGTAAGCTTCAAATCCGTCATCGGTCTATCGGTCGATACGTAGCGCCAACTGAGGAAGTGTGCGCTATATTTTTTATTTCCCCGTATGCAATCGCTTCGTCTTACGTCTGCTCGGTGCAATATCAATCCATCTGGCGGGTGGGGGCGGCCCCCACGTCACTCTTAAATGACTGTCACGGCAGTCTAGCTCGCTTCAAGAACGTTGGACGTCGCTCTGATATTGCACCGTTATTTGTTATTGTATCGCTACTTGCTTAGATGTGAGTTTTAGATACGTACAAATATTTTCAGCTACCTGTACCTTAACAAATTAGATTAGTAAACTCTTCATATTTTATAGTAATTTTCAACTTTTTAAAATATGTAGATCTATTAGCCGTAACACAGTAATATTTCTAAAATTTATATCGTCCGACAAATCTAGTTACTATTGGTAGACGTTACCGCAATTTTTGTTTTAACATTAGTCAAAACTACCTTATTCATGTTAAGTTTTAATTTTCCTCCTTAACTGCATAGTAGGCTCAAAATATTTTGGAATATGACTGTTCAATATCTGGGTTTATTTGCGACGTCAACGCGTCGACTCGTCTCACCGCGACGTTGCAGTGCGTCGTTCGTAGCGCTGCGTCGTTATCGCATTGTTAGCGCTACGAGCATTTCATGCTCAACTTAATTACAGATAAAGAAGAAAAATCGTATCGTTTAGTTCTAATACTTTAAAATATTCACAATTAGACAAACCTAATACTAGCGACATTGTTGAAAAGTAACGTTCTATCGGAATAAACGTATCTCCACTCAACATACGCCTCACAACATTATCGTGGTCATCGGTGACGCGACTCATACGCGGCGTCAGCGCGTCGTGTCGCGCGTCGCGTTCGCATTCAGCTGTCAGCACGACGCGCATTCGATGCCAATCCTTAGTTCTTGCTTACAATATGACGACGTAGGTACTTAGCCTTGCGATTATTGGCCAAATGTACGAGTATCTTGGATTTAAAGGAAGGACTCTTCGTGGCTTGACTGTGGTAGTAGCATAGCCACGCCTGTTTCTGCCCTATCGGTATTGGATTAATGCTGCATTCTATGTTGAAGGGTATGGTACCATTAACGTGAAGTATTCCAGTGTTTTAACTTAAAGTTCAGTTCAGCATCCAGTCAATCCATTAAGAACTCCAGTCTTATTTAGCGTTGGTGTTTATGGTAATGGGCCGCAGTGAACACTTAATATCACTTGAATATCATGTTTATTTTCCACAATTTCCGTGAATCAAATAAATACAAGCAAATTAAATTGTCCTAAATTATAAAATATTATTTATGTAAAGTTTACTACGAGTAAATGTAATATCTATGTAGCGTAGAATCATAAAGCTTTCAGAAGACAATCTAAGACCCAGACGCTGCTGAGACCCTAAACTGTGAGCTAATTAAACGTCACATGGACCCGTCAAGCATTAAGCAGAATTGTCGCGTTGGGATGTCACGGAGTCTGGCAACATTCGCTTGACTTACTTTTATTACTATATTTGTCTTGATTTTGTGATTATTTTAAAGAAGCTTTTATGGGAATTTACCTTTAAAATCTTTTAAAATTTTCATGGAAGTACGCAGCTCAAATCTTTTGTTATTTTTTATTGAATTTATTTACTGGTGGATCAAACTTTATTTACGTATTTTTTTATTTGAAAGGCTTCATTAATAAAATTTGCTTAACTTTTTTAGGGTTAGAATTAAATTAATGTTCGCTGGGTTTAATTTTGAAATTCCGCTATCACGAACAGGAAACGTATCAGATGTCAATGTACTTGCAAACCTTGTATCAGATTTACATACCGAGATAACTATGATTAACTTATTGAGTTGTTTCAGCCGTAATTTACTTAACAGAAGATACATAATTAATGTTATTGTTTTAACTATTTCCTTTCTTAATGTTTCGTCGTCAACCAATGATTGTTCTACTGTTAAAAATTCACTATAGGAAAAAAATCAGTAATAGTGTAGGCATTGACTGTGATCCACCACAAGTGGTGCAGATTAGTGGTGATAGTAGCAGTTAGTAGTGATATTAATATTTTTTCTCAAAGGTCAAAAAACAGAACGGAGAACGTTTTTAGGTTTCCTATTACTATTCTTCCGCTGCCGGTCTGTCTATCCGTCTGTCTGTTCCTCCATAGGACTGTATCTATTGAACCGTAATAGACAAATACTTGAAATTTTCGTAGAATGTATGTTACTATGGCTGCTATAGCAACAAATACTGAAAAAAAGATGAAAATTAAGCGGGGTCCCTATATAACAAAAAGGTATTTTTCCGTTTAACTATTATACCGTTTATTAAATAGAAAGATACTTTAAATTTTGACAGTACATGCGCATTTATGTGCTATGCTAGTAAATAGTACAAATAAAACAATATATGAAAATTTTACTTTGACTGGGAGCCCTCCGAGTTCGACTCGCATTTGACCAATTACTTCACGGTGTTTTTCTACCTTATCAAAGTAACAGTATTTTTATAGGCATATTATTTATTAAAATCAGAAGTGCATGTGCAACCTTTATACCTCACATCCTTTAAATTAGTCTTACTTTACCATATGTAAAGAACTTGAAAATTTTGGAAACCGTTAACCCATTTGTAAAAACTTCTTCAAAATAAAGTAAAATTTAAACATTATTCCTGAAGTTAACGAAACGTCCCATTCCGTCCCGTCCCATTCCGACCCGTCCCGTTCCGTCAAACAGTTAGCAGAACTATCAGCCGTCACAGCGCCCGCGAACACTTGCATTATCAACTTGCATCGAGATGACGCGAGCATCGCTGTCGCTCCCACGTCCCCAAGTTTACTCTGCTCCGCTGGAAATTTCACTCTAGACTTGGTGGGGTGCGGTCTAAGTGATAATCTGCAAACTGTTAGCGTTGGTATATTGTTGAATAAAAATACTATTGCTAATCACGTACGCAACCACAATGTAGTGTAAGAAAGAAGACGTTAAGTTTTTAAAAATGGATTAAGTACATGATTTACCTTGTAAGAAAAAATCACACATCTATATCCTATGTAATTTGTTCCCTCGTCCTCTCAGAAGTCGTACATCGTACGAGCTTTATAAGAATGACAATTTGCAGCTAAAAATCTTCTTATTTACGATCATATAATCATTTTTCATGATACGTATACATATGTATATCGGAAAGTAATTCACTCCACTAGTTCTTTCACCTTGCACCATTAGTACTCCAAGCCGTTGCCGTCACGTCAATGTGTCGTCTGTCTCTAGCAATAACAATACTACTGTTCAGTCCAGTTCATTTTATTCTCACAATTTCATGATACTATGTATTCAAGGCTACAATTCGCCGCTTCTGCCTTGTACCAACGGTTCCCAAGTCGGTCCTGTCACGTCAGTATTCTGACTGTCTCCAACAACGACAATGCTCGGATCTACTCTGTCGTGGTACAACTGTAATGCTATCTCTGATCTTCTTCATAATTTTCATAATACATGCTAACTTTAATTATGCTTATACAAGCCATTACTAAGTTACTGCTATCATTTTAATATTCCAGTCGTTCCCCCATGAAGCAGACTGTGTTCTTAGCTCTCTATGCTCACACTCGGCTTATTTCGATGATTCTGAAATTACCGCTCTTACGTCACTTTTCCACTTGTCTCTGGCAATGGGCTGATCGTATGACCATATCTTAATAAGTATGTTTTAACAGTTTCAATAAGCATACTTTCTTCACAATTTACTCCATCCGCTCATGTTTTGTACCACCGGCTCCCAAGTCGCTGCTGTCACGTCAGTGTTCCGACTGTCGCCGGCGATGACAGCGCGCGACTCAACCGTTCCGCGTGTGCCCGACGCGCTGTCTTAGTTGTTCCAGTCGATGTTGTTGTTGATTGTTGTTGATTGCGAAGTTGATGCCGCAATTGACGGCCCAGGACGAATGCTTCGGTCAGACTGCACGCTTGAAGTTGAATTGTGATGACGTTTCTGTATTACGGACGGAGTTTGTGTTATTTCATTTTGTATTGGGATTAGATTTTCAATGAGATTTTTGTTCTAGTGTAGAAATATTGACTTTGTCTGTAATATACCTGATTAACTACTTCATACATCTTAAGTTCGACCATAGACTAAGATTTTTACTGATGTCTACTGTATTAGTTCAACAACATTACGTAACGTTAGTTATTGTATGTAAATACATAGAAAAACAACAAGTTTTATATGCGATTGTACATATTCGTAAGTACGAAACCACTCAACACCACACGTGATAAAATAAGCTGCAATTTTTAAAATTGCTTTGACGTAAAAGGCACACGTCTCTACCGTCTCCAGCCTTTGAAGACCAAAAGAGCCTTTCGAAAATCACCCTTTACAAAACAAAAGCAGTGAAGTTAATAAAGACTGCGCGCCGGACCGCCGGAGTGCGCACGACAGCGACTGACGTCGTGTCGTCGACGTGTCGCTGCGTTTAAAGGGACTGGAAGTGATGTTATTTAATTAGGAATTGTAAGAATGTCTGTCTATGTTACAATTCTTTTTAACACACTTTTAGACGTTTTGTTGTATTATTGAAGACGTCAATTATAGTTTTTTATTTTGCTTAAACTACATTAATTTTGTTATTAACTAACTACGTCTACGCACGTGTGGGTTATTGTTTTCTTTAATACAATAATATCTAAGTAATAATTCATCATTGAGACATACTCCGCACCTTCCATCATTTGGACAGCTAAAGATTTACATCCAAAAAAACAAATGTATGTAAGACAGAGCCACCAAGTTTTAACACGTGGTTCACGAACCTATTCTATGTATGTAGGTTTTAAGAAATAACTTACTAGATATGGCATCTTTATGACAGGGGCGGATAATTCTGGACAAAGATACATATCTCACGGTAAACTGGCACATCTAGATAGAGTAATTCTCAGTGACTCCGTCAAGTTGCGAAGCTGAGTTTGATTGCAAATTTAATGGCTAGTACTTTCTCTAGACATTTATGCTACTGGCATTGTCATAGAGTAATAAATGTTACTCAGTAGGTACCCATTTTCCTTTCTTATATTATCGTTAGATATGAACTGTTCGATTTGACGGTTTTTGCAAAAGGCTGTACATAAGTAAATTAATATTTTTTTTAATTCAAAACCTATGTCAATCGGCACTGTAGGTACTGTGAAGTAAGGGTTATTATTATTTACCTTTGAAAATATGAAATATTTGCAAAATCGGCATTACTTCATAAGTAAAATTAAGGGTACATGTTTTCTGGTATTAAACTAGACAAATAGATTATAATTATGTGAAAAACGACTTGTTTTTTTAAAGTGGGAACGCTTGTCTAACACGATTAGTGTGTTTTAGACAGTCAGTTTTTTTCCCTGTATAATTTTGCATTATACGTTTTTTTAAAGTGGGCACGCTTGTCTAAGCCGACAAATGCATTTCAGACAATCAGCCCCATTATACACGATTACTATGAGTTGACAGACTTTTCTATATAAAAATGATTACTTACCAAAAGTCAATTTTCTTACGTCGCGTACTCGCATGTGATTTCCGTGCACAATTTTTCCCAGGTGCTGTACATGCATCTGCTACAGTATAGAGCCTCGAGCAATGAGCATTGAGCACTAATCAATACGGAGGTGGCGAAAAATAACGAATGTTGTATTACCGTTGCTCGTGTGTTTCCGTGCGCACTCAGCTGCACTGTACCGTCCGCAGAGAAAGTAAGGAGTTCGAATTTTACGAAAAAAATGTGCTTATAAAGTTTATATTGGATAATAATATACAATTAAAAAAACCTTATCTTTACTTAAAGGATATAAAAAACAATAAATCGTAACCGTAATGCATGATGCAATGGTACATAATGATATGCATTAAGAATATCAAGTACACAGCCTCTATTTGACACTCTGGAGGTAACTCTGAATATATGTCTGAATATATATAAGTTGATTTGTTTCGTTTCTACGACGACGTTACGACGCCTTTCAAACTAAAATAAAATAATTAGGACATTAGTCTGGCATTAGTGTCGCCTCCATTTCACCGTGAAAAGTTCTACCTTTAATAATTACCTGACTTCGCTGCTAACGGTACAGTAGCGTATGCACGGTTCGCAATCGACGGCGACCGGGGACGTATTGGGTGTGTTTCCACAGTCATGACCGATACGACAATCAAAGCCTTAACCTTAAAAGACATAAGCGATAATTATTATCAAATTTCTATTTGAAATAACAATTATTTGAACATCAATATTTTTGGCATAAGAAACATTTGCGTTTGATATAGCTAACACTAATTGACTATACTGTGTTTACACTAGTGAATCTAAAGGCGTGAAAATTTTTCGTAGTAATTCTTTACACATTTTTATTTTTTCCAAACATTGGTCTCTTTACAAAGTAGGTTATCATTAATACTTTTATTTTAGTAAATCTAAATCATCACAGAAAATAAAATTACAATAAAATACTTAAATTTTTGACGTGCCGTCTTAGCCTATAGAAATGCATCCACTGGCCGTCGTCGAGACGCGCCTGTACAGTCCCCCTCCCCGGATGACGGCTGACGACTTGCTCTGACGTGTCTTTGTTGCAATGAACTGGATTAATTGTTTGAATTAGGACGTTTTTGTATATTTTTGTTAAAGAGTAAGGTTAAGCACGCTCAGCATGCAGCAAAATGGTAGTTTAGTCCCTAACCATTTTTATGCAATCATACAAACAAACGGACATTACAGTTAATAATAAGTGGACATCTGTAATATATCCCTAAGAAGGGAAGTCCTACTTGAGTTTGAAAAGAGATGCATACATCGGAGCGTAAACTTAGAATGCCTATACATAATATAATATAACATTGCTGTTATAAGGAGGGAAACTGGCGCTATGGTGGTGATTCCAGAGTCGAGCCACTAAGCCTTGTACCAACATTATTTATTTTGGAAATGTCGAAATAAATATCTATCGAATGATGATTATCTGTGATCAGGCTTAATCCTACTTGCTAATTTCAGCTATGGGCGGCGATTCTAATTTATGCGTAAGTGTATTTATAAAAAAAGAAAAGTAATACAACATTACGCATATAATAAGTTTACAACTCGTCTAAAAACCTGTAAAGTAGCCAGGCTACTCGCAAGATGTACTGCAGTGTCATGCACACTGACACGCGTCAGTTGTCAGCGACACGCGCGAGACTGACTGCGCAGCGCTGAACACTGAACGTTGCTGAACAAGCTCATGTTTGAGACATACACAAGAATAGCCGTGAGAAGTGGTTCAGTGAGACAGTGTGCTTTTTCTACGATGGTTATAAGATACGAAAATTGAAAATATATCTTGTACTCAGTTACAAATGGATGTATTAAAATTAATTATGTAAAGTAATTTGATCGAACGATACTGTTTACCATGATAATACGTTTTCCATTTGGTAGCAACAGAGGTTCGACCATTCTTGAACACTGATTCGTAAGCCCACCCGTTAGTATATTAATAGAATTCGTTTTCAAACATATTTTGTTTAGTAGATTGAACGAATGTAATTGTAATCGTAACCTTTTGATTTTGTACTGATATTGTTAATGTCAATGTTTAGTATTATGTTTCCCAAATACCAAACCAACTTTCCAAAATATTTTACAAACATTTATGAGCTTCGATAAGCGACAAAAAGCTAGGTTAGTGCGTACAGAGCTTAACACGTCAACCGAAATTACTATCGGCGTAAACTTTTCAAATTAAAGTTGAAGCCAAATTGACTTCACGGAATCGTAAGAGTTAGACGCGGGTGTGACCGACGCGCCTGATTTATTCCACGTCAAAGTATTTGAACGGTTAAGAGATTTTATCTTTTATTTTTTTAAGATACTGCAATAGCAATAGCAAACGCGTGATCCATCTGATGATGCGTGTTAAATAACAACTGTATTCAACCCAAAATTGGGTTGGAACTCTTCTTCAGGCCAGGACGAATCCTTTTCAGTCAGGTCAGGTCAAAGGGGATTTCCTTTGACCAATCGCAAATGCATCGTTGATTGAGTTACACACTTAAATAAGTAGTATGTGTAGTAGTAAGGTGGTAGAACGAGTAAGGCTCAATTGGGAAAGTACCACTACTACTACACCTATTTGAAGCGTTTCTCACGTTTCGACGGAATGGAGTGAATGACGGTTGACTTACATTTTGAGGCATCTTCTATTTTAGGAATGGCAACATATCCGTGATTAGTTTCAAGTAAAACCACTGATGTACATCTTCTCTAATCGTTTTAACCCAAAATATGACTAAATTAAATTTTGTTTGGGCACTAATTAAGCCGTTAAATCTATTTCCGTTCGAACCCGCTTCAGTCGAGAGAATTAATTTTTCAGGTGGATTGGTTTGTAACTTGTTAGTTAGCATATTTCGAAACTGTTTCTTTCGATTCGACAGGTCGCTAATGTTGGCAGGTTTGCGGCTTGTGGCGGCAGTGTCAGCGGGAAACGGGGATTAGGAAATAATTTCGAAATGCTTATTATAAGTTAACAAAATGTTTTTTTTTAAAGCTTCGGTTCTACCACTGAAACAAATGTTCTACGATTTTTTTAGGTGACGTCCACACCCTATATTCAAATTTTGTACGTGTGATTAGAATTAAAATCGGAACGCACCACTCCTTAACACTGTGTGATATCTGGTAACGGTTCAGTAGTACCCCTAAAAGTTCTGCTTTTATTAGCATTTTTATATCCTAGAAGTAGCAAGGGGGGATTGAGTCCTTCTAAATCGAATCCAAATCGAATCGAATTCGAAGGTGATACAACTTCTCGCAATTCGAAAAAATCTATGTGGCTCTTGCTGCCCATACACAATTGTAATCAACCCAGGACAGGATGTATTGTAAGATATCGTCGCCTCATGTCTTCTGTCGGCATCGACACTCAAGAACTGTTTAACGTTACAAATAGGTGTGCCAGTGCTACCTATTCGATGGCTCTTAGTAGTTCTAACACCGTTTTAGCAACAGTATGATCTCTCCGCTCCATCTGAAACTAGAGCCATACCCGCTCCGCGTTCAAATCGCCAACTTTTCGCTGTTTTAATTAACTTGACGTCGCAGTTACAACTGTGTTGATTTGTTCGCTCGCTCGAACGTTGCGCTAAATGCATTTCTTTAGTGCACCACAAAGTTTCCTTTCCACCGAAAATCCTGTTCATGGTAGGCGTTGAAAGCTAATTTCGGTCTTCAATGTATGTAAGTGTCATTTTTAATTAAGCCCGTAATGAATTGCTGAAGTTCTGATTGGAGATTAATGTCGAGCTCTTCAGTTGTTTTGAGTTGAGTTTGTGTTAGTAATTGCAAAAGAGAAACGTTTATTTTTTAATTGGTTATTCACGTATAGATGTTTCCATAAGTTTAACTTGAGTGGAATTTTTCGTGGTTCGACTGCGGCGGGACCACTCTCACACCTATGTACTTCTGATTTCAGCAGTGGATATGTTCTATTTTGTTTCAAAGTGCGTGCACATAATCATACCATGATAAAACCTTATTATTCCTTTTTAGAGACTGTTAATGCTGTAGTTTAACTTGACCATTCGATGTCAACTTTAAGTATAATTCTTGTACTATACGGTACGTGGTTGTTTATGGACCGTTATAGTGACCATCATGGTTGTTCATAAGCAACTCCTACACACATACACACGCACACACTTACGCACGCACGTTCAGACACATACACTCGTACACCCTGTCTTAGATAATGTCTTAGCTAAGCAAAATAAATTGTATAATTTTCCATTCATAAAGATTATAACAATTTGTATTATTCCATAAGATACGGAAGAGCGGGGCAGCCTGGCACAGGTATCATATTTACCTAAAAGGATGCCCCAACGATAAATTATGTGTATATGTACAATTGTTAAAAGAATAAACTATTTCTATTTCTATTCTAACTCCACTAATCACCAGGTGAACTGCCTATACTACTATTATTACATAAGGAAGACAAGATCATAAATTTTTCAGATGTTAAAATTACGCACCTGTTCCCATAAGTGAGTAACTTAGTGAAAAACTTTTCTTTCTCTATTTTCCTCTAAACTTTCCTTTCGATCAGTCGTGGACGCTCGCCAAGTTGGAATTTGGCAAGTATTCTGTTCGCATATGTTCGATGACCAGTTTCAATAGTTGCCTACATGAGGCTTTATTATGCGGTCCATGTGGTTTAAGGGCTTATTTACTCTCTCAGCTAGTCAATTTTATTTCATATAATACATGAAATGAGTACATGAAATAAAAATATAACTAAAGTTTTTAGGATTTCCGGTGATAGAGAGAAGTTCACGAAAGTTGATGGCGATCGCATCGATGCGATGTTTCTGTATAGGTAGGCGGTTGTGTTCGTAATTAGGACTGCATTATTGTGGCTCTATTGAAGGGATTCGATATTATGTTATGGTAAATATATTACTTGCAATTAGAGAAAGTTTTTAAAATCGAAGTATAGTTGGTTATAAAGTTGGTAAGCGTATTTCATTTTGTAAGTATTCAATAAAAGTTGGCTTATTCTCTGTCGGACTTTTAAATTTTATACATAATTATATCCACTTGAAAATAAATATTTCTATTATTTATCATCTTTCTTCTATAAAATTACCTACCAACACAAGAATATGAATGGTAATCGAAAATTACTATTTGCTTTTATTTAAATATTCGCAGCCTAAATTTAGGTAGCAAATACAGAAGCATAATCTCAGGAATCCCAATAAACTGCTAAGTCGCCAGGTGGCGTTCCCACCGTACGCCGCATGAATATATAACCTTAATTAAACCTATAAAAAACATCGTTGACCCGGCCAAAAGTTCCCCTCCAAAATAAGTAACTTCCCAAAGACATAACCCGAAATTGGATTACTGTACAAACTCGACCTCTCGGCGTCACTCCCTCATAAATATTTTAAAAAAGTCAGCCCAGCAAACTACCTCTATCGCTGATCTCTTAACCCTCAGCCACTATGGGTATTTTAGACCGGAGATATTGCACGGGCAGGTACGACCAATATTCGTTGAATCCCATCACGGTATTGCAAAAGAAATCAAATTAGATATACAATAAGCGCGGTCGTGGTCCGATTTACATAAGTATCCGAGCTATTCGGCCGGTTGATACGAGATTGCGGCGGGCAACAATATTGCCTGTGTTTACACACACTGTCCTGACTTTGTTAGCGCAGCGCTTGACGTGGATCCTTTGATATCCCCCATTTCTTCGATCGTACGCCGTTTCTATATCGAGATTTAAAATTACGGAACGTTGGGAATGTTTAACCGTTTAACGTATATTCAGCCGATATTACCAATATGGGTTGGACGTTTCTTTGTCGAATACAGTTTGAAGATTAGAAACAAATTGTTTCTCTTCTACAAACGCTCGATTAAATGATCATGTCATTTACTTTTATTTTCTGTCAGTGTTGTAAATAGAGTTTCAAATTTATTTGACATATATTTTTATTTTCTCAAGTCTTATCCTGAAACTTAATAGCTACTCCTTTGTTTAATTTGATTCACAAAAGGACAACCATAAATCTTTTTTTTTAGGAATATCGATTAATTTCTACCGTATGTTTGACATTTGATCAACTATTTCTGAATTTGTTGCATTTTATATGCTCCTAATTTTGTTACAAGAATAGACATATAATTCTTCTAATATTTGAGAAAACAACGGTCCTTATACTACTTTGTTGAAAATCCCAAAAACGTAACGATAATGTTATTAAATTTCCACCGTAAAGGCCTGCAATAAAGTTTCCCACAAAATCCACTGAGTACGAATCAAATCTATGCAAAGCTAGCCGGCGTTAAATAAAATATAACTGTGGACAGTGCTTGGCCCCAATAAAAGTTGGCACTCCGTAAAATAAAATTTGATCACACGGTCCACTGGTGTTATAAAAACTCCGGTCGCGGATACGGGTTAAGTCAAGATGGGGTTGCACGCGCGACTTGGTCGAATCAATTCATTTGACTTATAATGGGATTGAGAATGATATGCAAGATACTCGTTACAATGATTGTGATGAGAAGATATGATCGGAAAATACGTTTATTAAAGTTAGAAATAATTGACAACAAATTACGTCTTTAAAGCGTCTTTAAGTTCTTGCAGACAGACGTCAGTCAACATTTGTAAACTGAAATTATAAACCCACTGTTTTATAAATAAGCATATTATAATATGTTTAATATTATTATTTGTAAATTTCAGACAGATGCCTGAATTTTATTTATTTTCTATCGTTTATGCGTTTTTTTTAAAAGGCACGTTCGCCCTCTGGAGGCGCGGTTGGACATCTCGATGCGACATTCCAAGTATATTAGATTCACTTCACTCTATAAAATTCCGCTGCCCGCTTCAGAAGAGGTCCCGATAGGGGCAGTTACCCTTAGCATCTCATCGATGAATGTGATGTTGTATTTACGATTATATTTTTGTTCGTCTTTTTTTTTTAGTTTGCACACCAGAATTAAAAGTAGCTAATATTTTTAGGCTTTTATCAATATTTATTCCATGTAGGTTCTGAATGTATCTAAAACAAAAACAAATTGGAAAAATTTGAATACGCGATCGTTATTAAAAGATCGCGTTTATTTGTTTTTCGACCTTGCTTTCTTTGGTAAAAACTATTGTCATTAACATGATTTGTTTTTTTCTGTTTCAGGTAAATCCAGTTTTAGACTCACATCTTTTTTCGCGTAACATTTGGTAAGATACCTACATTCAAAGAGCAGTTACATAAACATTCAACTACACTCACCGACTTATTCGGTAGGTACATGCTATAACTTCTAAATAATTCTTAATTGTCTAGTTGCTCTAAATTCTAAATCTTTTTGGCTCAACTAAAGCGCAACGGATCAGCCTCCAAATACAAATAAACTTATCTATAAATAGCACATTGTTTACATACATATACAACTAAAACACATTAACTTGAAGATAAAACAAAAAATATTACTTAAAAATAAAAAATGAATC
This sequence comes from Spathilepia clonius, assembly GCA_018250295.1. Classification (NCBI taxonomy): domain Eukaryota; kingdom Metazoa; phylum Arthropoda; class Insecta; order Lepidoptera; family Hesperiidae; genus Spathilepia; species Spathilepia clonius. The sequence continues at coordinate 2,066 of DWRA01000563.1, read as the reverse complement.
AAAATGTTTTGAATGCCTATAAACTTCGCAAGCCTTGATATCGTGTCTAGTGGTAAAAAAATCTTCTGCAGCAATATTTTATTTTACCTGTAGTAAAAAATATTAACAATAACATTTTAATTAACAAATCATTCAGTCGAACATATCTGGCGACTCCCATTAAACCAGGCGCCTTATTATCCCGGGATTGCCAATCATCCCGGGATCACGCGCGCGGGCCTGGGATCAGGATGTAATAAGTGCATTTCGGGAATTTTCGTGTACCTTTAGCCCTGTAATTGGATGGGTTATGTCTTCATATTCGGTGGCTGCACGTGTTTTGACGAGTAGAGAATTACAATGTTATGATGTTGTACTGCCTATAATTGTATATTGGAGGTTATATTGCCTTTAACATGGGTTATATAATTATGTAATATAAACAGATTGAAATATCAAACCAGCATACGGTCTACCTGACAGTAAACATCCTATATCGTTCATGGATAACTGTAACCTTAACTTTGTTTTATATGTAAGTAGCAAATGAACATGCAGCCCACCTGATAGTAAGTTGCTACTGTCTCCCATGGACACCTTTAATCTATCCCGGACAATATTAGAGTCCTACCTGAGTTCGGCCGCAGATGCGTTGCTAGCCAAGACGACTAAGTTAGAATTTACCACACCCTTCAAGTCGGAACACAGCAGCGCTTAACACTTAACTGTTGTTACCCACCGCTTGCGTAGCAACAGTACGTGGAAGGCCACAGAGGCCACCCATGGACAGCGCCGCCACACGCAACCCTTTGCTCGGTCATCGGAGCCCTTCGCCGCAACATATTAGTCGCCTCTTTGTTGTTTTCTTTTATACAACCGCATAGTAGTTGAGACCAGGAAGATTAGACATAGGTAGGTTAAGGAATTCTATGTGTAACCTCTTTGTATTTCAAAAAAATTTTTATTGCAAAAGTTCCACATTTCTTTTTAAATACTCATCATGCTAAAATACGTAATACGTGTACTAACATATGTAATTTATAATTTCAAAGAATATTTTGTTTAATTTTTTTTTCATTTCAGACTAGATTCTTACACGAGGACTATACTACCATTGTTTTTAATTGGATATTTTCATCATTAATTAATTAGTTCACGTTTCGTAAGATGAAATATTATAATATTCTATTTGTTACAAACATTTACAAAAATACACTTATAGCTAGTTATACTTTTTTACATAATTTTTAATAAAAATCATAAATAGAAGTACAATTGTCATATGATTTTAAAATATTGGGGTAGAGCTGCATGTTTAATATTATACCAATAAATTCCTACTACTAAAATTACTACTGACAGAACGAATAGTAATTAAAACTTACTGTACTGCTACATAAAACTAGAGACTTATAAAATAATAACTAACACATAAAGAAGCGTAGTAATAAAAGCTAGGGGAGGTTGGGGAGCGTAGGATAATTGAATATTAACAGATAAAGTCCGTCACTCCGGTGCGGTTAGACGGACGGTTTCAATCAACTACGCGAATAGTTAATTCGTGTTTTATACTTATGATCATTTATAATTGGATTTTATACGTTGATTGTAGGCTTAGGTATATGAAATATTTTACAGTTATTTATGTTTTATTTGTTAAGATGCTAATTACTGTATACATCGTTATATATTAAAATCATAGTCCAAAGTAACGTTAAAGATAGTAGAACCCTGTGACTTGACTACAGAGGTACCACAGCCAGTCTTTTTTCTACCTTACAAGTTAAATCTGTTAAGATCAGCTGTATTCTAGTAAAAAAAAGACTCGTAAGGAGTAAATGGAGTTTTGTCGAGATGTTCCAACTTAGTCCTCAAAAGTAGCATCGCATCTGTGATCGACCCTACGTAGGTCTTTAATGTTATTTGGGGTTGATTACAGAAATCAGATGGGCTTTTTTTATATATATGATAGAGTAGCAAACGAGCATGCACTCCACCTGATGGTAAGAAATTTGTGATCCATCCCAGATAAGACCAGAATCCCAACTAAAGTCGACCACAGATGCGTTGCTACCCCTGAGGACTAA
>DWRA01000562.1:0-23444 GCA_018250295.1 Spathilepia clonius | reverse complement strand
AATGTATTGATTAGCAACAACATTTTTAATTCCGAGAGGAGACACGCCATTGAAGATGACAAGATTTGTTTGATCAAATCAGTCGGTATACTGCATACACCTACCGGCACAGCCACCTGGGTTAAGTAACGCGACGCGGTTTTTGTCCTTCCTTATATCTCGTAGTATGCTTGTTGCAGCAAGTTCGTGATCCAGCGGTAAGAACTGGAAGTACTGTCCTATAACTACTGTTTCAACAGTAGAGTGGTTTAATGTTACTCAAACGATCGATTTCTAATTTGCGTATTAGTTGTGAGCATACGATTTTTACCGTAGTGGAGCATAGGATGCTTAGAGTAAAAAAACGATACCCATTCCGTTCATTTTACATTCAAACAAGATGCTCAACAATTCAGTACAATAATAGAAATTACAATAAAAAAAAATGGAGATGTTATTCAAAACATATTATTGTCACCAACAGATACAATTTATACTGTGTAAGCATGTATTTAAATACACCATTTATTATATCGAATATTTTGGCACCGAATTGAATTCGCAAATAGGAATATTAAAAGCAATTCGCAATTCGCGATGTCACAATGGCGGCCGATACGCCGGAATGCGAATTTATTAATTTCGACGCAAATAAATCCTCAAATTGCTCAATAGAAATACAAATGTAGGACAGAACGTAAGTAGAATATTGTTGGTATCGCGCTTAGTTTGATCCTAATTTTATTTTCCATTTGGTAACAATATTTCGATACTCACTTAGCTTCTAGCAAAAATAAGATATCACTTAAAGATCCTAATTTTAAACATCATATTTAAACAGAAAAAATGTTATTCTTCACAGAAATTCTACATTACTGTTAAGATATTACAATAAAATTTAGTTAAATTAAAATTATATTATATATAACACGTCAAAATATTATATGTTCAAAATGGTATTTTTATTTGTCTCCTATTAGTTTTCATCACAAATTATTATATAATAACAAATACATTAAACCCATTATAAAATAATAAACATCTCATAAGGTTTATAAAAAGGCTACATAAAATAAACCAGGGTGGAAAACCATCGAAAGATTGGGGATAAGCTAATTCAAATTAAAGATGAAGCCGCTGTCGAATGAATAGGAGATTTCCTTTGATTGATTCCACACATTTATCAAATCCGTATACGCATGGCTCACATTCACTCATTTGGATGACAATCGGAAAATATGTACGTGCTTCCGATATATGTCCATACATATATCGACTACTAAAGGTAATAGCATTACATATTTTGATGTGCTTTCGCTTTCATGGAAACCGTCATTAACAGTATTGTCCAACGGAATATAATCAACAATTATAAACTTAAAATTTAAATTATGTTATTATTAAAATTGTAATTATTTTTAACATTATTTGTGCATTTATTCTATATATTAAAATATAATCAAATTATAAAACTTAAAAGAAATGCCATATCAGCTGTTTGAAGAACTTTCTACAGAAGATATAAATACGCTGCGAAATTAAAAAGTACTTAATAGAAATTTCTCAACACACCTAATATTATAAAGCTAGATATTAAAGTAGGATAACGAATACAATGAAAAATCTTTAGGTGTTCTGAATTGGATTTTTTATCTAACTTTATTATTTGTGGTTCACAATTTTATTACGCGCCATAATATTTGCTGTAACATCCTTCAAACTTCAGTTGATTTCTTCCGAAAACATGATCAATTTGATAACATCTACAAATTGAAATACGTGACTTCAAACAGACTTCTCCGATACCGTCAACTTTAGTCCAATAGATCATATGACTTTAGTATTGGAATTTTCTGAACCGAGTTATTCTAAGATTTTCAAGATCAAATTATCCAAATCGAATTCCAACTTTTAGCGATTTCGCGAAAGTTCCCAATAATACAGTCTTTCTCTATTGTTCTTTTGATTCCAATGCTCGTCTTGAGTATAGCTTGATTCGATTCCAAGCTAGCACTTCAGGCGAATACTGTTTCTGTATGAAATCAAAACTTGTTTAAGTTTAACATTTTGTTGTTTTGTGATTTTGTGGTATACTATATAACTGAGTCTAGGAAGATCATTAAAATAAAGAACTTCTAAAAATTTCAAAATTTACAAACTTAACTTATTTTATGGTTCATTTTAATTTTCATTTATTAAATATTGTGCTTGGTTATTGAACGATGTTGTTTATTCTTCGCTTTCGAAAATTTTGTAATTTATAAGCAAAATTATTCCGAACAATTCCTACGTACAATTTACGATTTGATCCTGTCCTGATAATCCTATCATTGTACTGCGGCATGCGATTGACATTCACAAACAGTTTTGTCCCCTTTCTAGATTCCCGATCATTCCATCCAATTTCTTTCGGTCGAGTCATTCTTCCCGTCCCCTGTCGCACCGTGTCCACAGCCTCATCCTATATTTACAACTTGAAAAATCGTCTAACCTCAGCTGTCCGGCTGGATCTAACTCAGGGAATTGGAACTAAATCTCGTCTTTTTTGTCCTAAGCCCCGTTGTTTGTGTAATCGTGACGAATAGTTGCGTGGTCATCTTATTTGATAGTTTTGTTATATATCTTAAATCAAAAAGGGTAGGCTTAGCTTTTTTTACTAAAATAATTCCTTAGGTTCCTTTTTATGTAATAAAAGTAACTAACAAGCCTGACAGCATCCAATTTATGTTAAGAGATCACTACCAAAGACCTGTAATTAATCAATTACATTTAAAGCCATCTTACCTGATACCGATCGCAATCGCGTTAGAAATCTCAAAAATATGTTCTTAACAAATATGTATGTAATATTTATTTATTTACATAATTTATACCAGAATGCTAACGGACTAAACTAAATATGTGCAATTATATTTGTAAGAATACTCTGAACAAAGAGGTTGACGCCGCATACGTTATTGTCTTCCTCAGCGCAATGCAATTACTATTCGCTGTTAATCTGACGGGAATATTATTCGTGCTCGAGTGCAGTCAAGTACATCCAGCTAGGGTTGCCAGAACCTAAGCGTTTGGTTACTTAGCCGTCATTACAGTACGGAACGGATGAGAAGACACCTAATAAGAAATATATCATACCTTTCAAATCGGCATGTGAACGCGTTTCAAAACGCCACTTGATAATTCGTCAGCGATGTTTAGAAAACTCTTAGTAGTACTATTTATTCTTCTTCTTATTCACTTACTTGATAACTTCTTGTGATCTAGTAAAACGCCAGTAATACTAGGAAATTTAGGAGTAGTACTTGGAAGCATTATTCGACACCAGATCACTTCTCCCCGAGTTGCGCCATTCTCGTATTATTGCATACTTCTATCCGTTTGTCATATAATCCAGTACGATCCACCTCCAAGAACTTTACGTTTTTTGTGGAATTCTAATTAAGTAGTTCTGGATATTGGATAACTTGGTGTTCTGCCAACCCTGGCTAGCGGTTTACGTAACTCGACGTTAAGTAAACGCCACGCCGGGATGCTTAGCCACTAATTGCAAGACAGCATAACAGATGTAGCTGACGGAGGAAACAACCGAAATCGGAACCGAATTGTGGCTTCAATTTTGTCGCACATGCTAGTACGTTACTAACGCAGACGGTTTTTAGCCAAAGAATTGGTTTATTGGGTAATACATATCGAAAATTTTGTTATATAAACAAACAAATCTTATGGTTTTCTGTTTATCAGGCCTATTTCTAAAATTTACAGTTTATTTTAAAGATGCTATACACAACGGTAAAGAAAGTTATCTTAATCTGAAATCCAATGAACATCTCCTACTTTTCACAAAAGTAGCAGGTACACGGATGAAATTACATGAAATGAAATTAAATATTTTTAATTTGTACAGGACTCCAGAGGCACTCACAAATTGTCAGTTACAATACTATTTGTTATTCTATCTCGGTTCACAACACGACTTCGATTGAAAAAATCTGTATATTTTTTAGATGTCATCGTTTCTCAAGCAATCGTACTATAGAAACCATAAACGACCATTTTATAAATGTATTTTTCATTAATTAAATGCTATTAAATACGGTTTAAAATACCTCGGTTTGACTGTAGTGGGATACAGCGATATATGTTTTTATGTTTATAGGAGCTTTTACAAACTTAGTCATAGATCTTAGGTAACGATGTTCCTTTTATCAGTTAATATGTATTTGCCCTCATATTTACATTACACAGATATACAAAAATATGTGTTGGAAATAGGTAGCTTGTTTTATCTATTACACAAAACAACAGAATACCTACACAATATTATAGACAGGTACCAAAGGTAACGGTCGACCACAACTGAGGAAGTCGGGGAGAAACGCGGTTGATGACTACGATTAACAATAATGATTGGCTCAATTAATCTCCTCCGTCCTCCCTTTATTTCTAGGCAATTATTATGTGTATACTGTACACATGTGGACATTTATTTTTCTTATCCCTTTGATTTATAAAGATAGCACGAAAGAAACGAAGGAATGATTATATATTTTTTTGAGGAATTGTAATTATGGTGCTGTTGTGTGGTTACAAGCATGATTACATTCGTTTTTATGTTTAAACGAGACCAGATTCGAATTGAACACCTGATTTCTGAAAATCATATCGATATGTCGATGTCTATCATCCGACGAAGAAAGACTATTTGCGAAAATATACATGACCGCGAGTTTTATATTATATTTCCAAGGTTTGGAATCTACTAATCTGTAGTCTACCGCCGTGGTGCAATTTGAACTGAACCCTATTAATTCTAAAGGGAAACTCATGCAGATAATGTAATGATTGATGAAACATATTATATTTTAGGACTCCTCAATAATGTGTCTTTCATAAAAGAAACTTGAAGATATTTAAGTTTAACTGCACAACACCATACCACTTAAGGGCAACCAAAAAAGTAATATAAAATAAAACAGCTAATTTAACTTCCATTCTATAACATATAAAGCAATTTAATCGCAAACATCCGAAACACTCCTCAATATCAAGACAAGAGGCTTGAGACAATCAGCACTTAAACAAGACGATCTTAGCATTCCGGTAGCAACACTGCAAACAGTTCTAAACGGAACATTATACAACATAGTTGTAAACAAACCACGAACCGGTAACTATAGTGTTAGCATTCCTTCCGCCTATAGGACAATACGCGTTAGCTATTAAATGCCCGAACTAGGCCGACTGAATTCTATGAAATATCATAGACCAAGCAATTATAATATTACTAAGCTAAACCTAGTTATGTTATTTACTCTTACTTTAAGACTTACCCTTCTAACTCTAAAACCCATATTAATACATAAATGGAATGCATGTATATTTTTGCTTAACGACTTCTTGTAAAAATATTTACCTTAACATGATATATTTGACGACCAACGTGACGGGGTGGTTACCATACCGGTCTGCCATGCAATGTGTTGGGATCGATCTTCGGCCAGACAGATATCTAAAAAATGAATTTAGATTTCTCTTCTGGGTCTGGTCTTTTTATTTTATGCACATTATTAGGCAAAAATACGTGGTGCCTCCGGAGTCGATCCATAAACGGTTCTACCACCTTTCAAACATACAATTTACCGTTTGTTTTATTAGCAATCGATCTTCCATATCCAACGTTACCACAGTTTGTCCGATATCCACTTTCCTCTACCGTGATTTCCCTTCTAGTTGTTCGTGTCTTCTCGTTTGAGAGGAGTTTCAAAGCTAGGGTTCCTGGAAGATTCTCAAATAATTAGACCGCAAAGCTGTGTCTTCCTGTGTTAAATTGCAGGATTGCAGGACATGCTTCTTCGATCTGAAATTACTTGGAGGCAACATCTGTCTTGACTTCTAACAATTTCCGTGAAATGACACCAGTTCCTAGCTATTAGTATTATGATATTATTAAGTGACCAACTAAACTTCGCTTGACGACTAAAACTGTTAATATTCTTTACGGATACCTTAGATGACAAATATAATATTGTTTCTAGAACATACGACTTTTACAAAGAAGCTTACAGTGCCATCCGTTTAGTTGATACATGATTTATGTAGAATCTATGTGCCCAATTCCACTCTCTGGTTATATTGAATTAATAAAATTTGAAAAGGACTATTTTTTCGGGGAATTTTAGCCCCGTCCTTGAAATTTCTTCTAAATAAAAGTTCAATACCTAAATTACTCCAACAGTTTCTGTCAATTGAAATTGTTAGATATAAAATTGAATAGGAATTGATTGAAATGATGGATAATTTTGAATCTAGTTCAATTTTTAAATCATTAATCAATCATCTTTATAAATAAATTCAATTTTTTCAATTTCTTCTATATAAATCCTATAGAAATACTAAATTATTTTATTAAAATATCCGGAAGGTTTAGGATAAAAAGTTGATTAATAGATAGTTTTATAAGTAGAAGCCTAAAGACACATTATTTAGCAAAGGCTTTCACTATTAGGTTAGGTAAACAACATTCAGATGATATAAATTCGTATTCTTAACTACCTACGTTAAGCAACTTACTATCTATGCTTATTTTTTCTACTGGCTTCTATTTACCCAAACTTACCATCCCTTCAAATGAAAGCAAGTTAAAGTCCCTTAACAGTAAGGTTTTTAAAATTATAACCGGGTGCATTTACAAGCAAATAATCGGGTTTCTTTTAAGTGGACCTTGGCCACTCAATGCCTATGAACTCAGTGACCAATTTAATAAAACAAGAGCCCCCTATAAAAGCAATCTTTGTTGATATCTCCAAAAAGTAAATTAGGTTGGCTTATTTAGATCAATTATGCGAAAACACAGAAGTTACCATCGGTGGTAATATCTATTAGTCGTGCGAGGAGGTACTGCCGCCTCACCAATTTCTAACATCAAATATTTTTTGCGTTTCGATAGAAGGGTGGCAGTTGTTTTAATTATGAAGAGCCTATCTAAGTCCTATCGAGTGGAAACTTATCTGCAATCGGCTTCGAGCATAACCTGTTCATATGGACTTGATCAAAGATTTCCATAAAAAATATATAAATAGTCACTGCCACTAATGACTATTTATCCATATTCGGACAGCAAGCTCATTTCCTGTTTAAATTGTACGAAAAAAGTACACACTACCTTTTATAAAGCATCGTACCTGAACAGAAAATAATAAGTTCCAGACAAACCAAGTACAAGTTTAAACCGGGCATGTTGTTACTGTAATTGTAGTGAACAAACGGAATTAGTTTTAAATTAGGATTCCTCACAGAACAATTGAACAATGGAGAAGTTTGTTCTGGAGCTAATTTCCGAGAATTACAAGGCTTACGCTCAACACTTGGTTTAGCGACTGTAATCACTCTTCTCTTGAATATTGCGGACTCTATTATATCTAATTACAGCCTATTTCATGTCGCGCGCTCACTATCTATTATAGACATCTGTGACGATAAGATAGGCTACCTACCTGAAGTCATCCCAATGATCACACTGTTATGACAAAATCTGATCTAAAAGTCTTTTAAGCGATCTTATGAACTTTTGGGAAAATATTTCCTATTACATTTGTGAAATAAATTCGTTTTAATTGAAAATTACTTCTTCGCTTAATCGAATTATATTCCCGTACTTTACTATAACGGAGGGTTTTTTTATGCACATATATATTAAAGTGCCAAAACATGATCCTAATAAAACCTGCCCGAAGCGTCACGTGCCTAGGCTTTCCATTCGCGTAATTTATCATAGCTTAACCCGGATCACCCTTTTTCGACGGATTAGCATAAGGTTTACTTTAAGCCGTTGATTGTCCTATTTTTATATTTTTGGGTAGCTATAGCAGGAAAATATTTTAGCCATTCAAAGATTGCCAAAGATTGAAATACAACCTGGTAAAAAATGTAATATTGATGATTAAAATAATTAAGATAAACTATCAATGATAAATCGATTATTTGTTCCGCTATTTCTGTATAGCTATGAGCTCAGATATCGTTGCCGTATTAATGCCCCACTAATTGACACCATAGCAGAGGAAAAAAATTAGGCGAAATATAATTTTTCAGACTAATCCAACAAAAATAGACGTGGTGGTGGAGCCCTTTTTTGATCATCAAAAAAAAGAATAACAAAATCATGCATTTACATCTTAGAATAATGCCCAGCTTTGTAACAACTTATCCAAAATATTATGTTTTGTCCGCTCCTGAACAAACCATTATAACAGTACCAATATGTCCCTAAAGCATCACGTTCCTAGGTTTCCATTCGCGCCCAATTTATCATCGTTTTAGCCGGATCACCCATTTTCGGCAGATTAGTATAGGGATACGTTAATCAAGCTTTAAATTTTATTCACGTCGCTTTATTGCAGCAATATTGCAATAAAACAATGGAAAACCAGCAATTGTGGAACATATTTATAATTGTGAAAAAATTGCAATTAGTTCTCTTGTATACAATCATGCAAGTATTAGCAATATGATCCGAAACATTAACAAAACCAAACTCAAAAGTCTTAAATTTTATCTAAAATAAGCTTCGTACGTTGCTAACATCCAATAAATTGGCCACAGCCTCGACTGCAATAAAAGCGTTTAAATTCCAAGTTTCCCTAATAGAACCTAGATCCTCGCAATGGATCTGTATCGAACGTCTTGAATAAATCCAGAGCGGATCCGACGTCCGCTAACCTCTGGTGGAATCCGGCTCTGGTTTAAATTCAGCCAACTTTAAGCTTACATATAGGTTTCCCACTGGGCTACATTGATTGAGTTATACTTATGCGCTCGCTTATATGGCAAATTTACTTCGCTTATTATTTGATTCAACTTTTTTTGTCATATCGTTGTTCAAGCAAAATCTGCCATTTGAGTTTGAATTGATTGCAATCCTACATATTGCTGGTTACAAATTTTTCTTCCTTACTGTGGAAGTATTTATCTGATGCTATACAAAGACCGGTTTTGTATCAAATGTGAATCTCTTTCAAAAGTGATATTATAAACTCAGAGCGATTTCTGATTTTAACTTAGAGTGACTTAAGTTTAATTTAACGATTTTTTATAATACGATTGTGACAAATTGTGTTTTCTAGGGCACCGGGCACGAAATTCCAAAATACATCTCACTACCACAAAATTCCACATTAATTTACTCTTTACTGGATGCGATTTTGTATTACTTAAGTTCTTCTACATTTTTATTCGATACAAAGTGTTTAAAAAGGCAAGTTGAAGTTAAAGCAAGCGTCGATACTGGCTCCTGCAATATTTCTCCTAGGATTTGTGCCGCTGACGATAACTTTAAATCGTTTCTCCAACTTTCCGACTGAATGGGATGTTTGCGAAACATCGTCTTTATTCGAATGCAATTGGCAACGTATTGTAGAACGAGAAATTAGTTGTGCACTAACTCACTCGCCAGTCTTTCATGAGTCAATAAATGTGCCTTACTTTGAATTTAGTTAGTAGCTACAGTAACTTTAAGTATCTGAGTTACTGACGAATATAGTACGTAATAAGGATGTTGCAAATGAACATGCAGTCTACAAAATATGAAATGGTGATCGCAACTTGCGGAGTATGTTTCTGTAATAATTCTCTAACTGAAATGGCGTATTATTCGTAGTCATTCTTACACATGGTAAAGGCACCTTATTGAAATTATTTTAGTATTATTAGAGGTCCGGTGACACTCTTATGACTAAGGTCGATTTTTATCTAAGTAAATGTTAGATTGTTTGCAATGTGAAGAATATAAGAAGGCATATCCTTTGTAGCAACTATTCTCCACTCGTCAAGATATAGTCGTCAACATTCTGAATCACATTATCAAAGTTTTCTCTACATCTTGCATATATACAGACAAATTCCGAGAACTGAGAATATCAAAGCACGATTCTTTCCGAGCATGATCATGATAGTCAGGCGGTAGATCTCCCTTTGCGAAATAATTTTCATATACTTCGAATAAGAACATAGCAGCGCAGATTGTGTGTTGATTGGTATATACTATGTTGCTGCAGTAGACTATAAGGATTTATGCCGCCCTTTAGTGAGTTTAAGTGGCTTTAAAGACTGTTTGTATACAATTGTAATTAAAAGAGTTTACACAAAAATCAATCTTATTCAAGATAAAATACGCAGCAGCGATTAAGTTCACGTTTAAGATTTTTATTATACAGTTTTTATTGCATTACGGAAATTAATGAAAAACCTGAAATAATTAACCATGAAATTTTGAAATAATTAAACATTACACAGAAAGTCCCGACTATTGGAGTTGTTTCAAAGTAAAACAGGTCATGTTTTTCTTTGGAACTGCTAAGCTGCTTTTAATTAATTTCATAATCTAATGATCTGACTAGAGATCTGTAACGACCTTGTGAAATATCAGGATGCCAGCGGCTTAGCAAATATTGTTTTTAAAATGAGGCACAGTTCTTAGTTAAAAATCAGCTTCTGCTGAAATTATGGCGGCGTCATCTCCGCCTTTTTTTCTAATAATGTGAGTGTAACGCTACTGTATTCAGGTTTTTATTTCCAGAACATTGAAGAAACAAATGAAAACCAGTGACATACTACTTGTTAGAACTAGATCTCAAATAGGAGATTCAAATCTCAGACACACACATCTGATTAATTTTCAAAGTTATACTGAGATATTATAAATCAATTATCACTACTTACGTAGCAGATGGGCATCTGTAACCAACTTCGCATAGAGCAGAGTGTCTACCTGAAGCTTACCATAAATACATTACCATTTCTGAGGACTATGATGGTAGCTTCCAATGTAAATCGGCCGGATTAACCGTAAAACCAATATAACAATTCCATTGGAATTATCATGACTGACATAATTGCAACGCGTCTTGGATTATTCTCTGTAACACATGTCCGTTTGAAATTGGTCATAGGTTTAGTTTGAGTGGCCACTTATCAAGCTACATGACCGTTTGAAACATCCATCAAATAAGAAAAAAACTGCGTCGATGTTCATCATGCGAATACAACGGTTTACTATTTGGTATTTACAAACTGTCGAGAACTATTCCTATATGCAGGTCGGCAGCGTTTTGAACCAAAAAACGAGAATTTATTTCCGTTTTTTGTTAGGAATTTTGATGTGTCTGAATTTAGGAAAAAAGAGTTTTTGACGTCGTCGTCAACCCGTTATTGTTCCACTACTGGCCATGGATCTTCGGTCACAGTGTGAGAGTTTAAGCCAGAGTCCATCGCGCTGGCCAAATGTGAATTGATAGACTTCACACACCTTAAAGAACTCTCAGGCGAGAACATTTTCTGACCATGTTTTCCTCTCAGCTATAGTAAATATTTTTTTTGTCATCAGTTCTATTCATATTTTCGGTTCTGAAACTCATTTAAATATACTTGTAACAAATATTACTATTGATATGATTAACGAATATTCATGTATATACATTCGACAGCATCGATAACGTATCGACTATAACTAAATCTAAACATCTTGTTATAGATCTATTGCTAGACAAGTCTAAAGCGAAGAGTAAAAGGCCACGTGTTTTAATTAAAGCAGTTTCGTTACCCGATAGTGCTTTTTAATCAATTTATTTGCTGCTGCGAAAGTTTAAAATGCAACAGAAATGTAACTTGAACTCTGCTCGAATTTTGCAGAATTGTCTGTTTTTATTGACTAATATATTATTGGCTTATTTGGCTTTTACCTATTTTTATCACCCCTATGAGATATTACTCAGCCTAGCGTTGTTTATTGAATTTTCAGGAATTCGTTCCTCACGTGGATCGAGCAGGAATATTAGAATTTTGCTTTTTCTCTTGAATGACCCGTGATATACAACATCGCAAGCGAAATTACATAAACTTATGTTAGTTTAGTTGACTGTGTATATTCGTATTATAAAGCACTAATCAACCATATATTCCTACCACAATTAAAATTTTCCATTATATACAAAAGACATCCATCATAGACAAAATATTATATATGTGTATTTAATTACGTGTCTTTGAAGAAATATTTATGTAACAGACAAATTACAATATTTCACGGACAACAAATACCTTGTTGAGTATTCTATATCCTTCCATGAGTGTAAGTAGGCATGGCAAACTTCAAGCATGCAAGTATTGAGAACATGATGAACTTGGAAGCATATTAGCTAGTCAGGTTTCTACAGAAAGTTTGTCTTCACCGTTAAAGCAGCTACTAATTAATGTCGACAAGCCAAAATCTTCAGCATCGCACAATATATCTATGGATATAATGCTATTGTTTAGGGTCCCAAATTATACGCACAATTTCTTTAACTTTTTAGTGTTCTTTAAGTACAGTAGTTCTATTTGTGTAGTCACTTGTCTATCAAACTGTCGTTTAGCGGCCTTCCATCCGGCTCACGCTTATTCTATTTTTATCACGCTGAGCACTTTTTCTACCAAGTTCAAGTAAGATAAATAAAAGGAATAAAAACAATTGGTAACGTGCAACTTGAAATAGCACACGAAGGCAGCGAAAGTGTAGAAACATTTTATATAATTAACTATATTGTGTAGATTTAGTGACGATAGCTATATTATGCTAGAAAAGGTTAAAGGGTGGTACGTTAGGCTTTTTTTGGTAAAAACACATGAAAGGTGTCAAAAAAATGTTTAAGGTGTTAATTTAAGACTCTGGTCTTAGCTTTTCCAATATGTTATCAAAGATAAAATATCATAAGGCTTACAAAGCATAGGCGCTGCAGTATTTCAAATGAAAACCTTATGTTTTTGTAATGATTTATTTAAAAACTACAACACTTCAATAGATACTTCAATTTTATTAATTTGCATAGTAACTAACTTCTGTGGTTATGACGTAAAAATTAAAAACGTGTATTTTGAAATTAAATCCCTCTAACCGGATATTTTTATTTCACACTCTGCGTGGCCAAGTTTTGGGGCATTTTTGCTTCGCCAGGAGCATAAATCTGGAGAACAAAGAGACCGCCACTCGAAATATATCATTTGAGGAGATATAGCGGAAGTGGGACGCGGGAATGGCGTTGATATAAACTTCATGGAGGAAATAAAATTTCGCCTTGGGCTTGCCACTTGGTAAATTCCTACCATAAGTATCCTGATAAAGAGTATCTGCGGATTTAAATCTCATCCTCATTTATTTGAAGATGACAACTGTAAAAAAAATCAAACAGATCATAAGCGTTGTGTAAAAAGCGTGATAAAATGATAGTCATAATTTGACCGATAAAATTGTGCAGTCCGAAGTAGCTCCAACTCCACATACTCCATTAGCGTATGCTGATATTTTATAATTTAATTTTTTGTTTGGAATGTGTTTGGAAATAATATGTGTTTAGGCGATAGTTTATTGTTCAAGTAAGGATAGACTTCACACACATTTGAGAAATTTATTTAGATGTACAGATCTCAACGCATTTATTTCCATTAGTATTAAATCATTTGGTAATTCATTTAGAATACAGTGTGTTTACCTGTTATTGGAACCTTAAAAAACAGACCAAAATTCATACCACTCCAATATTCATTTATTTATTCATTTTATTGCATCAGATATGGTACGCAAGATATTACATTTATGTTAACGATCTACATATTTGGCCGATTTCGGCATGCAATTTTAGAAAACTAATTAATGTAATTACAATATTATATATTGTGCGCATTTCATTATTGCATTCTTAAAACATAATATGGCTATGATTTAAATCTCAAACCAAGAACATTTTAATACAGCGTACACCAGTAAATAATATCAACGGTCTACTTCAGTTGCAAGCTTTAAAAGACTTTCAAATTTATATTTTAAATAATATGAGAGCTTTGAAAATATTTCCTTCAGATTAGCTCTTACCTGTCGGAAAGTCTACTGAAGAGCAATTTCCTCCTGCTCCTTAGAGACTGCTTTTAAACTAGCGGTGTATAGAATGATGGTATTTAGAAATGGAATACGTCTGTCGCATGCGGTCAGATGAGAGAAAATTCCAGAAGCCGGAAGATCGAAGCGAGTTGGCTATTTCTGTCAAAGGAAATATACCTGAATGAGAAATGTTCAAAGAGGATACTTATTTTTCTAATATAATCAAATACCAAGGAACTCTTAAAGGTAAAGTAACTTATTACTGCTTTATATGTACTTTTGCAGAAGATTCATATTAGATTCGATTCATCAGTTCGATACATCAGTACAGCCGCTATCCCGACAAAATCACAAATCCTTCAATAACTAATATTACGAACCGGGACGGATTCCTTGTCGTGCTATCAGAAACCCACCCTGTTCTGGTTCACGTTGGACGTTGTCTATCTTTGTAGATCAGATATGATATGCACTTATTAAATTAAATCGTCAGCAACCAATTACTGCTCGACACTTGTCTTCCCTCAAAGTGTTCCCACTGCACTGCTCAAGTGCGTATTAGTAGACTTTGAGAACTTTAAAAAAATGTATCCAGCATGTAGGCTCCTTAACAATGTTTTCAACATCCCTTTGAGGCAAGTGATGATTCATTTTGAATACGCACCTAACTTAAAAAAATCAGAGGTACGTGCTTGCAATTTGAACTCTAGACCCCTCTAATAAGATATTTTTAAACCAGTAGGCCTGTTTATTATTATAGCATTATGTTGTATTCATTCCACGATCAAAATAAAAGCGCGATAAATCTTAACTTTCCGATACGTATCGTAAGTAACCAACATTTTTACACGAAAATAAGATAAAAATGACAAAAGCGTTGTCAGATCCAGCATTCATAGCGCTAAATGACAGTTTGATAGACAAGCTAGCGTAAGTGGATAGAAAACATTAAAGCGCTAGAGAAGATATTACTCGATAATACGACAAACTGACAATATTGGACATCAAATACGAAGATGAATATTAAACGCAAATAAATTTCAAACGCTAACTTCAGCATTCCGTTTTAACGTTCAATAAAATTCGTTTATTCTGCAAATATCTTAGAGTGGTAACTCATGATTGATGATATCGGCAAATAACGTAACAATATACTTACTTTAATTCGTTTTAGTAGAATTTACTCTGGCATTTTATATTATCTTACAAAAATGTTTAATTTCTTTTAAACAAGCTGGTAATTTGCGTCCTAATTTTTAGTATTCATGTCAGAGAACACTTTTATTTGATAGGTAATTATGTTATCATAGGTGCGCAATAAGTTTTGGGTTTTCGACATATTGTATTTAGAATGCCGCCTCTGAGCTTATAAACAATTGTCATCCAAACCAAACGTGTATGCAAAATTTTAGCTCTATCAGTTTGCGTTAACTGGTTTCAAATTCAGTTGAAAGATTTAACCGAAACGTACATACCTATATACATACTTAAATTATAATGATATTGAGAAATTACAAAATCAGATTATTGATATTATTATTATTGGTCTCAAAAAACAATTCAACTACGCTTGACTTCACAAAACTCGATACAGTTACAACAACGACAATAAGAATTGCATTAAAAAGGTTAAAAGCGGTATAGACTGGTTCTGATGAAAAACTAGCGGCTAACGAAGCCGGTTTAATTAAAACTCGTGACCTTACACCCCTCGCTATCAACTATAGGCTTCTATTTACCCTGCCAACAAGCTTTTCATCAAAGTTACTTTTCAACAAGATAAGGGTTTCCATTCGTTAATTAATCATAGCCACGCCGTGTCTCGGGGCTGTCATCGATAGCAGTTAAAAGGTTTACGACATAAAGTATCTTGAAATTTTCCTGGAAATATTTTGAATTCCACTTTTAGCGATCAGAACGCCAGTGACCTAGTTGCAGAAGTAGCGCTCGACAGCGTAGAGACCAAATTAAACACTAAACCGTTGCATTTGCATGAACTGACAAAGTGAACTTGATCCGGTTAGCCGTCTCCCGTTTTAGAACCAATATTTACCAAACCACTGATTCCTCATATTCCAAATCTGTTCGACCGAAAATAGCTTAGTAGTTTGAAGCTCGGCCTGTCTATCGCGGTATCCGAGGTTCGAATCTCAGGCAGGCACCATCATTCATCACGATATTCATCATGATTTCTGATGGAAAGCATCGTGAGAAAACTTAACACACCTGAGACTACTTTAATAAAAAAATTCAAGGTGTTTAAATTTTTTCAATCCTTACTAAGAATCCACTTGGCCAGTATGGTGAACTATGATCTAAATTACTTTCTCTCTGAGAGAAAAGCTGTCCAACAGTGGGATAATAGTGGCAATAGATGATTCTCGATATTGAGTTATGAAATTAATGAGTAGCTTTCAAAGTTCTAAAGACAAACGTAGTCTGTTATACTCGAAAACAATGGTAGTAGTCTTGCTCAGCTAAAAATAATTTTAAAGGATTGATTAAATTTCTTTAAAAATGTTAAGGTCAATACAAATAATCTATATCAATAAATTGCAAATTATAAATATATGGAGTAAAGTAATTCAAAGATGGTTGCCTACTAGATTACAAATGCTATTGTTTATCATTATTTGAAAAACAAGGTAATATTAAATTTAATCTGATTTTAAGGTCAAAATAAATTGAAACTAATTAATTTTATCGTGTTGAGTTGTTAACACGTTGTTAATTGAGAATGAGTAAACACTTTTAGCTTTACACATAAAAATATGACAGGAGAACATAATTTTGTGGTTTGAAATTCAGCTTATTAAAGTCAAACAGAAAGTTAAAATCAAAATTCACTGTTTACAATTCTGTTTGCCATGGGATCGAACCCAGAACTTTCTTCGTGAATGCTGTCTTATACCATGAAGACAAAAGTTATCGTAACATTATTACAACGATAGTAAGATAAATATTGTTTTTAATTCAATACCACTAAATGGTTATCTTGGCCCAACCTCTACAAACACCATTTTCTAAGGTTCCGTTCAAGGATTTTTGTTCGCCCTCAGGTGAAATTGGCTACCAGCCAAGAAGGGAGACGTTCAAACGACGACCTTGAAAATGAAGTCAGTTTACTCACTTTGTAGAAATACCTACAGGACCTTGGGGCTGGAACGACTTGAATACAAATGTATCCGAAATCCTATGACTAACCTTTATTCATTACCGTTGGTTACAATGAAAATCTTGGAAATGAAACGATGCTTTAATATTGAAATTTTGAGAGAATTTCATCTGTGGATTAAGGAAGGAAATTGAAATACTTTGTTATACAAATTCGTTTGCAAAACACAACTAAGAGTATTTTACAGACAGACGAATTGACAGACAGACAGACTTGATTTAAAGACATACATCTATACTAGAATAATGACACGGTTTGAAGAGTATATAAGGATGTAAAAGACGTGTATAAGTATGTAAAGAATTATTTACAATTTAACACAGAACTATTGGACTGTAAGCACTTTTGTTTATATATTATTAAAATGGATAATGGATCTTAAAAATGGAATTGATTTATTTTCAGACACATAATTTAGAAAAATCGCGCTTAAATTAGTTTGAATGAAGCCTAACTTTTGTTCGCACCCACACAGTTAACAAATCCAAAATTCATACTACTGAGCTATCGACGCTTCCCGTTATTAATGCTCGCAATAAAATCAGAATGCGAGGCAATAAAAGTGATAAAACTTTTGCACCGCACGCTTCGCGTAGCTCGCGTATGGCCTTTATTTATCGCGTGGCGGCGCTGTTCCGCGATAGACCTGGTCTACTACCAGCGACAAATTGTAATGATTTATGTCTGCTCAATATCATCTATGCATAAAAAACGAAAGGATACCCACTCACTCATTCATCAACTGACCAATCGTCGCAAAGCCTAAATTACTGCAGCTAGAACCACTAATATATAATTTTTCTATGTGAAAAATCCCACACGCTTAAGGGTTTAAGCGTGTGGGATTTTTGCTTCAAAATCTGTTAATTTCAAAGCAAGCATTATGAAAATACACTGGTATTATTATCATCATTTACACAATTGAAACAAAACAGTTAAGCGGAACAAAAAAATAAAAATTAGGAATTAATGGAAATGTAATCAAACTCTAGACCGCTCCAGTGTAAGTTGTTATAAATGTATACCCCTTACCTCAGAGTTTTACTCACCGTGTAGTAACATAAACCACTCGTTATTGAATTCTGCATCACCGTTTATTGCTCGCTGTCGCGAAAGTGTCAATGAAACGTTCAGTATTACTCCTTCGATTTGCTGCTGCATCTTAACACACATTGCTTTCTCGTAAAAATTTTATTGGGTTTTATTTTTTATATTTTTATCTCTATTTTTTGTGAAAGTATATACGGTATTTGTACAAAAAAATGTCTGTTTTATCTTGCTAATCTACATACATAATATCTAGACTGACTCTCACATTACTTTTACTGGCAGATAGCTGGATTTTATGAGAAGTAATTTGATTAACAGTAACGTGTATGTCGACAATCTCAGTTGAGCCTCTTATAGTATTTGTAGTGAATAACAGACTGATGTTCATACGCCATGGTAACCGCTCAAGAATCCTACTGTGATTCCATTTGACTGGTGTATCGAACTAAAAAACAGTTTATTAGTAAGATAAATCCCATTTAGGCCAAGTTACACTGTCAAGTGACTGCATCAAAACATTAAAGTAACGTCGTGAGTTACGCGGATAAACTATCAAACTCCATCATTATCAACGCTGTGTATTGTACACAAGTTGACGCATTGAATCTTCCGCGTACGTAGTGTAATGGGCTACATTCGTTATTGGATTTGCATCGAAGTTTTATTGCTTCGCATCGAATCAGTGGAACGTGGAGCGTTCCCGCTTCGGAACATCTTGACAGCTCTTATTTGTCAGAGAACGCGTAATCCTTTTAGCTTGAACGCGTAACATTCTCGACATAATCTTGTATATACAATTTTGTTGTTTAATTTAAATATTCTTATGTAAATTATTATATTGAATTACATCAAAAGTATCTTCTATGATTATTAGACCCAAATTAAAGCGTGAATGTCATAAACAAATTATGAGTCAGAACTGTTGAAATCCTCTCCTTAGGAAAACCTGAATAATAATATCTGGCTATTATCCGCCTGGAATTAAAGTGTCTGCCTGAGATTTCAAAATAGTTATCAACCTGAGAAACGTATTTTTAAATAATAATTTCACAAAAATAAAAAAAACATGAATGTTATACAAAGTTTAATTGCACTTAATCTTTAATTCAGACAGTTGTATCCACAAATTTAAAAAATCTCAAAAATATTTTCATTTACTATTTTATAGTTTCGTTATATTTCTACAAAACGCCGAACAACTCAATATACACAATAAGGCGGATTTTTACTGGGCCTACTTTATTTTCCTAAATAAATGTACCTTTTCCAAACCGATTCCCGAAATGTTAGCGGACCAGCTGACCTAATCACTTCTGAGCCATTTATCGAATGTAGGTAAAAAGGTAAAGGTTATAATCCCTTTTGTGTGTTATAGGCCATGGTACATAGGTTTAGTAGGATTTCCCGGCGATTGATGTTAACAAGGAAGGAAAGTTAATTTTATTTATTCTTATTTTTCGACTTTATTATTTTTATACCAAAAGTGAAAAGTTTTTAGAATCGATCCACATTTCAAGATATGTTACATATTATGAATAGATTGAATTTTATTTACTACGTTGATAACAAGTAAAGCCGAGTAAGTTATTCAAATCAGAAAGAAACTAAATTTCAAATAACTTTTATTTACTACTTTAATTGCGTTACTATTGCTATGTTAGATGTTATAAGAATGGATTATATGAAGATAGTAATATCTATACTAGCTAAATATCCTGCTGAAAAGTAATGAAAAATTCCTTTTTTGTTTACTTTTTGAGCTTGATACAGTGGGTATTGTATTTGTTATTGGTGTACTTTCAGCACTGTCGTGAAAATCGATTGTTGTTAAAAGTATTTTAATAATACATTTTTTAAACAACGATATTGTGTTACATTAATCCGTTACCATTTCCATTTCCTTTTAAAGGCTTATAAAAAGCGCTTTCAATTCGTAACAAACAATATTTCCTTTGTACTTATCCGAAACAATAGACAGAAATAGATTCTGTACATCACGGTCTCGTCCTTTCAAATTGCCTGAGATCAATCATGACGATGGCCCAATGCAAGGGAAATTTACCTCGAAACACAAATGATATTATTACCCGAAAGGGGATAATCCCTTGAATGGTGGAGGACGCAATTACTGAAACGGAATAGGAAACGCTAGAGCGATGTACTTCAAGTTAACTATTGTGATTGTATAAATTACGGTTGTCAGTTTGTCATTGTTGTTTAATAAATATGGTTAGTTAATTATGGCTGTTTCAAAGTATATGAGGATAAGAAACTTTGTCAGTATTTTAATAGATATACCTATTATGTAGCAGTAGCAATGAATATGCTGCCTGCCTGTTGTTAAGCGATCATTACATCTATACACTTACATCACTTATAGCAGAGTTTTTAAAACTCGGCCTTTTAATGGAAAGATATTGAGAACAAAAAAAATAAATAAAGAAATAAATAAGTAAAAGATCCGAGGTTCAAATCCTACACACGCACCTCTGATTTTGTAAAGTTACGCGCGTATTACAAATTAATAATCCACCATTATCATCGGGTTGACTGCTTGCTCGTTTGTTACTCCATCATACATAAAAAAACTTGCTGTAACGATAAACGATAATATCACAGAGAGTGTCACACAAATTGTTGTTACAGCACCACAATTACCTAAAATTTACATTTAAATATCGCTTATCGCTTACAACTTGTATTCATAGGAATAATTAAATGTAGGCACTAATTCCTAGTTTCACTAAACACACAAATAATTATACCTACGCTAAATTTGTAATTAAATTTCTGGCGCTGTTATAATTAAACATAACCACAAAGGTTTGAAACTAAACTCCACTAATTTAGACCCCCATTTGTTAATTGTCACCGAATGGCTTTTCAACGTGAAATATCATTATTATGTATATTTTAATGCATCAGTAATTCGTGACCAACCAAAGTTGGGGTGTTGGCCAAGTTTCAACCAAAAAAGAGATTTAGACCGAAATTACGTTTTCGGTCAGAAATCGGCTGAACCTTTCAGAAAGTACGTTCGGGTGCGTTCAGCTGAACTTGTGCGTTTGTGTTGCAGACGTACCGCGTCCACTTCAACTTGAATACACCTATAAGTGGTTTCTAACAAATTAGATTTTTAAACGACTTCCTTCTATGAAGTTCTTATTATTTATATATTTATTTTTGTATATACATTTTTATAAAAAACATGAAATAATAGAGGTTTATTAAATTGCGTCTATAAATCACTAAATCCGAATATTTCTCAGTATTGTGTAAATTTTCATCAATCATAATAATCTCGTCCCTCGGAGAAGGAAGTAGGTAAAAAAACTTCCGATGCAAGACAGACCGACTGCCGATACAAGGACAGAAACTGAAGTCACCCCTAAATAGGATCTAAGTCCAACCATATGTTCAGATCACTTCAGTCAGCCAGATGTTCTGGATTGCTGGATGTCTGCTTGTTTTTCATAAATACACTATACAGTACACTTAACTTTACATTCCATGAATAATAATAAACACATTGATTGGTAGAGAGTTTCGGATACAATCTTTTACTAAGCGAACTGTTGTAACGAATTTTGATTTGTTTTATTTCCACATCACAATGATTCCTAGTGAGGATGTATTATTGCAGAAAGCGTTTAATTGAATAGAATATTGCCATTAATGCACTAGACAAGTTGGCTTCGACTTTCAAAGGTGATTTTTCTCTTTAAAATAATTGATAACCATCGAGATTTCTCGTTCGATAGTCGTACGCGCCAGCCCTGTTTTCGAACAATACCTGCCTCTGTGAGCAAAGTTTTGCATTTAGCTCGAAGTTCTTGCCCCGAGCTAATGAAGTTTGATGTTGGGCTAGATATTGTAGTTCCAAGATTTCAATTAGTTTTGTTTTTAACTAATTTCATTAGGGCTGTATCTTGGCGTGATAAAAAGTTAAATTTGAATGTTAACGTTCAAACTTATATTTTTAGTAAGCTGTAGAAACATCCAGAAACATAACAATATCCAATTTAAAAGGCTTCAAAGTGTGTAACGCTAACACTCACACATTTCAAAAGTGTCACATGATCGAATCTGTCGACTTTCATACAGCAGGATTGTTTATTGCTTAGGTAGAAAGTTATGGACATTGACCAGCCATGCAATTTAAGCTACCCTAAATCACGTCACGTGTCGATCGGTTATACATCATCTACTATAGGTGTTTCTTTATAAGAAAAAACATTTTATGAAAGTATTTTATACTTTTTCGACGAAAACGTAAAAATTATAATGTTAAAAAGAAAAGAACAACGTCGACGGCCCCACCCCGTTATTTCCGATGTAACAAGCGTGGCAAAAAGTAAACCAATTAAAACACTTCTATTATTTAATTCTTACCAACCACCTTCCATTTTCGGTAAACGAAAACACCCAAAATGACAAGATGTAAATGTCATGACAAAAGTGTAATGTAAATGTCATGATATTATTGACACTTTAAAAAGTCCGAAGAGAGAAGTTGAAGTTACGTTAGATCTTATTTTATCGGAGGCAAAAGCGAGCTTGCCAAATTCTGTCAAGAACTTCTAACAGTTGACACGGGGTCGCAGAAAAGTTTGTTCGACATTTCGTCGCCTTAATTACCCACGAATTACTGGACAGTCCTAATTCGAGTGTGTAGGCGAAAGGGATTTTTTTCTGAAGAGTAACTGTGACTAACTGTATTTGCTCGTATTCTTCGGCTATATTACAACCTAAGGATATTCCTTTTGGTAAGCGGATTACTCTTAGGCTTCAAGTAACGTGTGATTCTAAGGTAGTATTCAGGGTTATATTGGCCGGAAGATTTTAACCCAAAAGTCTGAATGATATTTTTTATTACTATAATTCCATTTTATTTATATTTCACTGGAATTCATAACTTTGTGGGACTCTTTGTATTCTTTTTCGCCCAATCTTTTCTTAATTAGTCAGCGGTGGTAAAACATCCTTACTGGCGAATTAGACGAAAGGATTTATTTTTATTTCGTTTCGTTCAAGCTTCATTAAAAATAGCTCGACTGTTGTAAAACGTCAAAGGGAAATTTAAAACTTTGTAACCAACCGGTCGCTAAGCAAAAAGGTTTCTTTTCCCTGACAACATTATGAGCGAAAAGTAGGATAATACATACAGGAGAAGGATAAAGTGTCGTTTCATGGTAATATTCCAATTAAATTTAATTAAATGCAGCAGCAATATTAGATTTAAAAAATTACGTGTATGACAAGAATATGCGTAGTTTTTTTAAATGATGTTAAAATAAATTACAATAAAATTTTAACTTATAATTAGATTACAAC
>DWRA01000561.1:0-23458 GCA_018250295.1 Spathilepia clonius | reverse complement strand
ACCTATGTCCCTCCGCAAACTTAAAGGTTCTAACCGATCAGAGATCCTCGGGTCGTTGACGATTCGGATCGCACGCTATGTAATGTTTTGAGAGAAAAGCTTACGGTGAGAAGTAACGGAGCGTTTTTCTTCTGCCTCAGCCGCGGACTTGGAACTGCAACACTCGTAAAAATATAAAAAAGTGTTATTTTCTTGGCATGCGCGGTCGTCTGCTGTTTCTGCTGAAATGGTGGGCAACTCACATTGGCCTACATTTCTGTCTGACTTGCGTACGTGTTTCGCCGAGTTTGCTGGCACCCCTGTATGTACGGGTGCTATATAACTGCACAAAACTCAGGTTTTTAAATAAAACAGTTATTAGGATAGAAGAAAAACGTTCCATGAGTTCTCTTAGAAAGATAAACATGCCTTTTTATTACTTCCGTGAAAGAAACAAAATTCTGTTTTTCATTAAAGGAAATATCGAATATAGGGACAGACCTCGAACTTTGTTTGTATATATAGAGAGAAGAGGAGCCATTAATCATATTGTCATATTGAAGTGACCGTCGATTTAAGGCAGCGTCGTGCATCGCTCGTATTTCGTCGTGAAAATATCGATAAATCCTGCATCTCGTGTTGACGTGCAATTATGGTGTTTATGTTGTACATAACCTACTTCGGGGTATCTGCGATGAATTGTTAGTGTGTATACCTTTGGCCAACTTTGGATCAATGTTTGATCGAAATTACTGTGCCTCGCAGTGCGTTTCATATTTTCAAAATAAATGGTAAAAACAACTTTTAAAAAACAAGCTTTTATTTAATTGCCCTAAAAAGAAGGAAATAAAGTTTAAATGAAATTAAACCAACAATTTAGTACATTTACAGTTTATTAAATGCTATAAAAACTTGTCGCGACATATTTTCTTTGGGTTTTTATTAAAAATGGACAGTTGTAATGGGCTGCATTCGCCACTTACCATCAGATAGACTGCAAGCTCGTTTCCTACTCGTTCATATAAAACTAAATATACTTTGATCCAGAGCAAGTCGGCTGTTCTTTTAATTGCATCTATGAAGTGCAAAGATATTGCGTCTGCTTCTCCTACACAATCGAAAAATTATTTTAATCAAAAATGATATCTACGGGTCTGTTTGGTCCATGGTGTACAATCAGGGCCAGTGAAAGTGCCCGGCGCCACGGCAAACGACCTATGTAATGCATGGCGGACAATGTTTCAAATTATTATTAATAGTTTCGTCCGTGTTATGGGCGTGGCCTATTAGTGCCCCTTTGTTTGGTCCCAGTATGATCGATGATCAAGCTTTCAGCTCCGTGAAGTGATAGTTTCCTGGTAGGTTCGACTGTGTATCGCTCAGTTGAAATGTCTTCTTTTGTTCGTAATGTTGTTTTGTTGTTGTATTACATCGTTTAATGTGTTTGCTTATTTTTTTAACAATGACAGATATTTGTAATGCAAAACAAAGATGCGATTTTCTCCTACGAGCAAAAATTGTCAGATATGTTTTCGTATGAGAATGACAAAGTGCTTCAAAACTTTGTCATTCACTTTTCGTGTTTTATCTAGGAAATTAGGTTAAGATTTCGTAAATCGCAGCAATATACTACGATTTTATATGAACGATAATATGCGTAACATATTTCAAATGTACAAGGGTCCCGTTACGACCCGCCCCGGGCGACTGGGAACCCTGACTTATTTGCAATAACAACGTGTAACAGTTATTCCTCTCCCACGAGTGATGTTGGCCACAACTAAAGAATAGATTCTATTGTAATTGCCATCGTGTACTAATGTAATCTGCTCTTGTTAATTATGCTTGTAACGTGAACCATAACGTTTGGTTCATTATTCTTGAGAGCTGCGAACGGTTTATGATTTTCTTTCTTTTGTTTGTAGTTTTATTTTTATTGACGGTAAAGTAGGTGCAATAATAATAAAAAATATCTCAATCAGAAACGGTTTACAATAGCAAAAACAGTATTGATAAAAACAAATACGAAATAGCATTTGTAAACTTGCAAGCCTCCTCTTACTATTATTGTCATCGTATTTATGTGTAAAGGTACATATCGTTTCGAATTTATAGCTTTAGCAGACACTTATCAAGCTGAAAGTGAAATTAGTAGCGATTGCTCAAACAAACAATAGATCGAAGTGCACAGCACAAAGGTCCGGCGAGTGAGTCAGAATGAGATAAAACTGACTTACTGTGTGTCGCTTGGCGCCAGGGAAATGACGCCGTCTAGAGCCGCAGTCGTGAAATTCGTGGTGAAAATTCCGATTAATGGAAATCATTTTCATAACTTAAGATGGCTATTCATTTTCGTTTTGTTCGCTTCGTCCCTGCTTAATTTATTAAACACAGTATATAGTATAAAATGAGGGAATTTAAAAACAGTAATTTCCTGTTCCAGCATAATACAATACATAGTTTAAACATGCAAATAGGACACTTATGTCTCTATTGTATATTGGCATGTAACTTGCCAGGCGCCAGGAAAATGGCGTTAGTCACTGTTATCGCTGTATTCGAATGTGCAATGTGTCATTCCTGTGTGTTTTGGCCTGGTTTGATATTTGTTGCGCCCATCAACCCATCAAATATGGAACGTGACAATAATATTTACTTCAGTGGTATCATAGCGCAGAGTTCTATATTACTCTGACTCACTAGAGTGCGATAGTAACAAATATAAGTAAAACGCAAATCTGTTACGAAAGCATTCGTGACCATACAATATCGCTTACAAACTTACGATACGTCGCTCGTTTGGCGCCAGGGTAATGACGTCTTCTATATACGAGTATTTACGATGTTTCGTTAGGGTGTGCTAGATAATAACCTTATGTCCGTATTTAAATTAACTGGTATATTTTATCTACAATAAATTTATATTTCACATAAATGATCGAGTTTCCCTGAACGAATATATGACTGGGGTATTTTGCAGGCATAAAATAAAGAGTCATGCCATTTATCAATCATTGGGAATAACATTTTAGGTACGATATAAAACACGATAGCGTTGTCAGACAGGGAAATGATAAGAGAACAATTATAATTTTATTCATCGCATATAATAATCGTCGCATTGTATACAAAATTATTTAAGGAAAACTGTATAGTTTCAACAGTTATACTTAGCCCTCATGAGTCGCGACGTAGATATCTATGGCCGATCTTAAGACGTTCTACAATTTAGGGTTCATTACAGATGTCTACGGGCCGCATTGAGTCCTTACTATAACGTGGACTGCATGCTAAATTGTTATTTAAACTTCATTAAAAATTATGGCTCTACAACCTTACCGATTTCGATTCAGCAGATATTAAACTATTACGGGTCGTTGCACATAATCATTGAGCCAGTAGCAAGACCTTTGACCGATGGTGACCTACACTTAATTTTATAATAACAATAAATGTTCATGTTTATTACTGTTTACGATTACTTATAAAATTAATATATGTTATGAACTCATGTATCACAGGTTAAAATCAAATTTGTATCGCAATGGATTTGCCGATTTTAGTGGGTCGTTACATAAAAATATTGCATATTTACTATATAGATGTATACTTATTAAACTTGTATACTTACTAAATAAAGATTAATTGGACCTACTTATGCAAACAGATTCACTTTTCGTAATTCCACCTGAATTCACAAATGTAGGATTCACTTTTCATAACTTCACAACAATCCACTAAGGTTTTATCTATAAGCATTTTTTTATAAGTTACACTGTTAACATAATAAACAAAGGTGGTAGAACTCTTTGAGGTTCGACTCCGGCGGCACCATCGCCACATCTATTTCTGCCTAATAACAGCAACGTTAAGCGCTGCTGTCTTCTGGTTTGAAAAGTGCGGTAATGGAGACTGACTTATCCGAGGCATTCCAACTTAGTCCTCAGTGGTAGCAACGCATCTGTGGTCGACCCCATGACCCATGCCTCCGTGGGCGGCAGTTGCCACTTACCATCTTACCACTTAACATGAATTGCATGCTCGTTTGCTACTCTATCAAATAAAAAAAGAATACTAGTAATTTGTGTTCTTTGTGAAGAAGTCGGTTAAAACCGATTTTAACCGATGTATGTATATCCGAATATACATACATTTCTGAGCAAGACGGTATTAGAATCCTTTTTGGTGTCGAGTAGCAACAACGCAGTAACCAGATGGACCGCGATAAACATTTTCTATAGGTACTTCTGACTGTAGGTAGCTAAACGTAATCTCGCCCGCGCTTAAAATAATTTCGGGCTTACTAAACATTGCCAAATGGAAGGACAAACTGCCAGACACATGACTCATTAGAAATCTAATGTCTGTCTTTAACCCACGTATTGTTCAAGCGCTGCAAATTAGAGGCATGACACTTGTAATTATGATATGGTAATTATAATTATGATACGAGGGGCATTATTGCTCTTAACCAAGAATGTTGTCAAAGAGATTGATGCTTGCATAACAATAGAAAAACTTGTTACGTAAGTATAGTAAGCGCTGAATTTCCAAAGGTAGATCAAAATCCGGGTAACTCGCAGGAATTTTAATAACGCAGGAGAGGAATTTCAATACTTGTGGAAAAGTTTAGTACGCTGCGTGAAGAATTTCAAGCCTTAGTGGTATACTAAAGCGATGCCGGTGTTTTATTAAGTTTTTAGTATGAAATTGCTTTTATTTAACAATGTAATCAGTACATATAAATATTGTAACATGAAAATCCAATTTAAACAGAAAGTAGTCGTAAATGTAATTATAAACCCGTCTTTTATCTTTTAAGGGAGGTACAGTACCGTACAGCGGTAAAAGCTATCAATGTATATTGTAATCAGAAAGCTATTTATTAGTATTGAGTCCTTTCGTAAAAACGAAAAGTCGTACACCTGCAACAAATTATAATTTGCTATTTGTGTAAAATGTTTTTCTATTAATGTTAAAAAATAATAAAAAAATGTAGGGAAATTATTGTCTTTCTATTCATTTACATTTTTTTTGTAAAAACGTATTTTCTTTTAAATTAATTTAAATTTTAAATAACATACAGCGTTTATAGGTATTGTGTAAATAATGCTATGTAATTATTTCGTCCTCGTCGTGATGTATATTGCGAAACCGGGCGTCGGTCCGACGCCGGGCGTCACCGCTGTCAGTGCAGTTGATCACAATGGATCGTGATCGTGACGCGATCCACAGTGTGTAACTGGATCACACGTGGCCGATCAAGGCCGTTCGGATTTTGTGCGGTGTCGATGAAACTTGTTTTGGCAATAACAGTTCTGAACTTTAAAACTTGCAACATTTATGAAGACGCGGTACTGTTGTTGCTACGATCAGCCGCGAGCGGTATCTGGTTCGATCTGTGATTACGCGCTTAATATTGGATCTGAGAATACAGGACTTGCTCGTGGAACTATGTGGAGTTACTTAAAATAAAACAAAAATATCATTATAGGGTCAAATCATGTGGTCAGAGTATTTTTGGCTATTGGCACTACCAACCGAATCAGTTTATATCAAACACTTAATTCTTCATTGGTATAATTGCCTAAAATACGGTTTTTTTATTAAATTTATACACCAATTTCTTTTCAGATTAATTCCGTTACAGATGTTTGTTTTAAAGGTTAACAGTATAACGGTGTGCTTGTTACAGAGGACGATGAGGAGTGTGGAGCCATGTCCGAGGGCTCGGAGACGTCGGAGGGCGGGCGGGCGGACACCGACGACGAGGGTATCGAGAGGGACTCCGAGCCGGCGCCCCGCCGCCGGCGGGTTCGACGGTTCCTGCTTAAGGATGTTGTGGAGGTGAGCTGATTTCCTCATCATTATCATGTTAGCCTGGACTTAGGTCTTCCTCAACGTGTGCCACCACACTTGATGACGCTCTCTCCGGAAGATAACGCGATTGGCAATGTTTTAATAGTATTATTATGAATTTGCCTAGGCAAATAGTCGTCATATGTTAGATATCAGGATGGTAAAAAGATCCATCTAATTAAAAAGCTCACCGCCACATCTATTTCTGCTTTATAATTAGTGTTAAGCGTTGTTGTGGTATGGTTTGGTAAGGCAAAACATGATGCAATAAGCAATAATGTGCATATTGGTGTCTATCAAGTCTTTGCACTACGGCCAGTCTATGTACGAAGCGATTCAACTTAGTTCTCAGGGATAGCAACGCATTTTACCATACTCTAATAGCTTCCAATGTTTCTGGGCTTGTTTATAAATGATTTGGGGCAACTGTCACCACATACACCATAAAGTAGATAGCTCGTATGTTCAGAATACTCCTATTTTAAGAAATAAAGAGGAAGTTAATGTGACCCGAATGGGCCTCTACTCGATTTTTATGGTAGTAGCATTATCAAACTCATCTCATAAACATGTGGACCTTCCGTACACATTACACACGCGGCTTTCTCTCTGGAGACTATTTCGATCCTTATCCTAATGAGTAATATAAGGCATATTTTGAACGAGTGTCTACTACTTATATTTATAAAGTTTTTTTGTCATACAATAGTCTCGTGGCGGTATTGTAGCGGTAGAATGTGATATGATTTTTTACTTGAAGGATGTTAGTCGTCTAAGATATCTTTTACGTACAATTGATCAGAGGTTTAATTTGTGCATTTAGTGAAAAAAAAGTGTCAGTTTTTTATCGTGTCATCACAGAAACGAGGAATGTTAGAAAATATTGAGAATAAACTAAAGTTACAGTATTGTTCATAAAATTGTTGCAATAAATTCAGGTTAACTCGAAGATTACATTTGTGTTACATCCGGAGAGATAGGATTATGTTACATCACAACGCAATCGCCGATAAAAACAACATTCCTTGTTTAAACTCGTGTTTACTTTCATAGACAATCGTGATATAACTTATGTCACATACACGGAATAGAATCTAAGTATGTTTATTTATTCTTTAAATTTAATTTTTAATCGTAAAAACATCTTCATTGAAATTTATTTTAATTACAACTACCTTTTTAAAGGCTAAGAAAATATAAAAACTATTTTTATAATATTATGTTATGTTTATTGCTCGTTATGATCTCCGTAAACGTATGGCCGCACGAAAATTTGTCCATAAAACCAATGACTTAGGTGAACATCAATTTACGATTTTATTGGATTGTTCAGTGAACTTTTTAATTAGTAGTGGTCGTTATGGCTACTTAGGTGATGGCGCCATGTTAATCACAATTTTGGCTCGTAATTATCGTTTAATTAAATCCATTTAATGTAATGTGAAGGTGGTAGAACCTTTTGTAGCTCAACTTCGGCGGCACCACCGCCACACTTATTTCTTCCTAATAACAACAGTGACAAGCGCTGCTTATTCTGGTTTGAAGGGAGTGGTAAGGAAGATATACTCATCCGAGGTTATTTACTAATAATTCTGAGGACTATGCTATAAATTAGGAGCAACGCATCGGTGGTCGACCTTAGGCAGGGGACCTCTGGGGTTGATTATAGATGACTTACCAGGTGGATAGCATGCTCGTTTGCTAATTAGCTCCTTTGCTACTTTGATCGTTTGCTGCTCGACAGTTCGATCTCCGTTACATTACAATGGCAAATTTTACTTCGTAAACGATCCATTAGAGGCGCCGTATGCGATGCGTATTTCGTCGTCAATCCAATAATATCCCACTGCTGGGCACGGGTCTCCTCACAGCATGAGAGGAGTTAGGCCGTAGCCCACCGCGTTGGGCAAGTGCGAATTGGTAGACTTCACACACTTTTGAGAACTCTTTTTTTCAATGAATTCTGGAGTGTGTAGGTTTCCTCACGATGTTTTCCTCCGCCGTTATAGCAAGTGATAATTAATTTATAATACGCACGTAACTTCAAATATCAGAGGTGCCTGGGGTTTGAACCTCGGACCCGTCGACTGAGAGGCTGTGATTCAACCACTAGGCTGTCATTACAGATGTGTATGCACAAACTCAATATCTAGGATCGACTCCGTCAAAAAAATGATACTAACGATACAGTTTATCTGACTCAATCTACTTAGTTGTGCACGCAGCCTAATGTCACCGTTGCGCCATCGTCACGCAGTCTTGGGTGATGACACGTTTGGTGCTCTGATGACATCCACTTTCACTACTCTATTACTTATTTGGAGAGCAACGACAGGATTTGTTTGGGAGAGCTTAAGGGCTCTCGCATACTAAGCATCGTCTTTAGAATATCGGAGGAGTATATGTGAAAGTTGATTTATGCTTTATGAGGTCACTGTTAAGCTTGGATTGTTAGGTCTTGTTACAATGGTAATAAATTATACGTTTCAAGCGAATTGCTGTATGTTACAGTCTGTTTTTATTTTCTCGGTATTAGCACTGAAATGGTTTTTATACTGAGATTCATATTAAGTTTAATTCATTTAATTTATCGTTCGGTCATATCTATCCATGGTCGTATCGTATGTTTCACAAAACGCAATTACGACGAATAATTTTTTTATGTATTGACTTGACATACTTTATTCAAAGCTTAATTTGGTAATGTAGTCCAATTTGGAAATATAATACACGATATGTAGGAACGCAAAGGAAAGTTTTATAATCCTTGACTTTCTCGTGCAATTGTATTTGTTAGTGTCAATTGCATACATTCTGATGAGTTTAAAGCCGAAAGCGATTCGTAAGCTATGTGTGCGCACGGCTTTAGAATCTTTTACGATCCCATAACAAAGTTGTAAAGTGATTTCTGTGTGCATCTAAGTGATTATTATTTTACGACGATAGATAATAAAATGTTTCAATATTACGTTATGATGCAAGTTGTTAGGATTGTCAACTGGCTTTAATTTAATTGATATTCATACTATTTTTAACTGTATTAACTAAGTAAGTACATACTTAAGTTTATGTAAGATTTTTAACAAAAATCGTGGTATGACCCTTTCTTTACGGGTATATTGAATCGTTGCTGGAAGAGTCTATGAAGCGTGTTTTTATAGATAACTATTATTTGCTTACTTGTGTAATTAACAAAATGTTACAAACCTCCTCGGTATCCTCAAGTCGAAAACAT
This sequence comes from Spathilepia clonius, assembly GCA_018250295.1. NCBI lineage: Eukaryota > Metazoa > Arthropoda > Insecta > Lepidoptera > Hesperiidae > Spathilepia > Spathilepia clonius. Next base: position 14,385 of record DWRA01000561.1, on the reverse strand, counting down.
TGTCAAATTTAATGGTCAAGTCATGTTTAAATATGTGCATATCAACATTAACATCCATCCATTTGAAAAAACCCAACGTGTGCCAACCCTAATGAGCGTGTAATAAACCTACTAAGACATCCTACGATTAAACGAATGCATCCACATTCACATCGCAGTGCATCGTATTCACCGCGCATTCTCTTATCTTATTAACACTTTATTGGAATCTTTACGGGTTTACGAGAAAGAAAGTAAGTGCGCTTAACCTGCAACCATTTAACCGAAAAGAAAGTCACCAAGTGATACGGTATAAAGTAGATATATTTTTTGGATTTGTCGTCAACCCCTTGCTATACCATTGCTAAGCATGGATCTCATTACAAAGTGAGCGTAGTGTTGGTCATAGTCCATGGTGCTGGTCAAGTGCGATTTGGTAGACTTCCTCATGATGTTTTCCTATGCCGTTATAGCAAGTGATCACTAATTTCTATTATGCACAAAACTTTGATAAATTAGATACATATTCGTACATGTGGAGATATATGTACATACATATTCTGTGCTTAACATAAGCTGACTAATTTATTATGACTATTATAGAGCCATGTATTATAATAACGTAACGGCTTATTGAGTTATTTATTGAAAACTTATATTATTAAGTTCGTCCATTGGCAGCAAATGCCGCAATATATTACAACTTTATTGTAATCCATATTTGTCCCACCTTTGGGCACAGGTCTCCTATAACTTACGTAGCTTCGGACGAATTTGGTAAAACAACTATTGTACACCGGTAGTAATTAGTTAGTTCACAAAGAGTAATCAATAACGGTGCCGACGCACTATTTCAACGATTTCTCTCACTGACCCCTGACCGCTAATGGGGTGGTGACCGTCTACGATTCGCCTATTAATCTGTTGAGCGATTAGTATCTTTGGTTAATGAGCCGAGCCGTGGCGGATCCTTTTATGGCTACAGTCGATTTGATTCTGTAAATGTTTGAAAGTACTTTTAGTTATGAATTATTCGCTCTTATGTTGTCATTGCGATTTCTGCAGTTATTCTAAGGGTATTAGAAGGTTGTATGTGGCATCATTGTCAAGTCTATCACTGCTGTATAGAAGCAGAATATGCGCTTCTGTGCTCTTGTTTGAGAGGTGAGGTAAGAGAGAAACTTACAACGATGTATTCTCATTTCGTCCTCAGGGGTAACGCTGCATCTGTGTCCGACCTCGAATAGAATTCTAATCTTATTTGAGGTCGAGGGAGACTGCATGCTCCTTCGCTAATTCTATGCTATTTAGAAAAAACTAATATTGTAGACTTTTATTAACAGTCAGTGGTTTGATTGTAAAGATAGAATACGCTATGCTAATCTCCGACACTTGTAGAAAACTAGGTTAAGGCGGTACAAACGATAATGTCATTTCATTAAATCTGTGAAGTGGGTCTTCTGAAGTTTTATGAGGTTGTCGAGTGGTTACTTATTGTGAAGTGGATGGCTTATTAAGATATACGCTACTGAGTTTAAATAGGTTTAACTCTCTCAATACACGAGAAGGTCGTAAGCTAAATATAAATTTAATTTGCAGAATTTCCGACGTACATGTATACGCTTTGTGGTTTACTTATGTGTGCTACCACATGATGTTATTATCTTATTTTCAAATGTTTTTATTTTAATATATAGTACGTAAACTGGCTCACTCGTATTTTTCTGTAATAGTTATTCATATTCGTTTCTATTTGTTAATATATAAGTAGCAAACCAGCATGACACCCATCTGATGGTAAGTGGCTACTGCTGCCCGTGAACATCTGCCATCATTGCAGCCCACCCCAGATAACTTTAGATTCCTATCTAAGGTCTACCACAGATACGTTGCTACCTCTGAGGACTAAGCTGGAACGCCTCGGATACGTATGTATTTATCCCTTACTACATTATTCTACCCCTTCATACTCTACTGTTGTTGGGTAGAAATAGGTGCGTTGATGCCTCCAGAGTGGAACCAAAAATATTCTACCATTTTAACCACCTTTGTGTGTATACACTATGTGTATTTATATTATTCTCCTAATTTTTTCGTCTTATCTTAGTAAGGTAATACTGGTATTGGTATTATAATATGCACAAAAAGTTTAGTGCAATTTTTCTTTTAAATTTGTTTTAATAATATACATTCAAAGAGGGTAAAATGGGCCGCTACTCTCCAGTGGGGTGTCTCCGCACAATGTACGTTTTTCAATAACTTGAAGATTGAACTCGTCGTGACCTAGAATAAGTACGAACTGCATGAATTTACAAATATATCTCGCCATTTAAACCGGGAGGCGTGGAGGTGCAAAAATTACTCTTTTTATACAAATATGAAAATGGTTCTTTATTAAAGCTCTGTGAATAGGATTAATTATATAACGACAGACATTGTGAGTGCAGTTAACGCCTTGGTCACCCAATTGGTGTTGAAATATTTAGTCAAAACGACCATATTAAAATATGGAGTACATACAAAATATTTCCAATATTTTTTGTTAATAATATTTTCGATAATACTTGTTCATGAAAGCAGCGTGGTGGTTTATTTTTTAATATTTAAGGATACGATCACGATGATACAGTCCATCTAATCACTACTGTGCATGGATGTCTAATCAACTCCATATAAGTATCTACCTGAAGTCAATTACAGATGCGTTGCTAATCGTGAGGGTCAAAATGGTCACCTCATATGTACGTCTGCCGAGTAGGTATGCTCCAAACCTCTCGTACTTGTTGGATAGAGACGCGTTAGCTATGGCATATCAAAAATGATGGGCGAGCCATGTCCCAGTACATATCAACATAAAGTCGGTCTTTGGTTAGGTGCACAGTGATTTTAATATTTGTGAAATTAAGCCGAAAGTCAATTTAATTTTGTGCATAAAAAACAATTATGTATTTCCTTCTTATTGGTAATTAAAATCTGAATATGTTCACCTAAAGAAGACAAAATCTGTAGTGTCCATGATAAAACATGTAGCCCATTAAGTTAAATTTACGCATTCAGAAACGTAATAATTTCCAATCACGCCATGTACATCGGGTTAATTAATTTGGACCGAAACCGCGGCGTTGTCTTACGTTGTTGTGGAATAATATCTAGATTGTATTGACATCGCTATGCGACAGGTTTGAATTAATTTACGAAAACAAACAAGTTGCGGCGCTCCGGTCAGTCTGTCGGCGGCGTTTCAGTGTTTCTATCGAGATTTTGAGTTTTATTTATGGCTGTTTGTGTATTGTATTGTAATGCAATATCAGAACAATCATAGTCCCATGGATTTGTGTATCGTAACTAGTCATGTTAGACCGTCAGTCTTAAAGCTCTTTAAAAAGGCTCTACTCAATTTAACAAGGCAGCTTTAATATTAGGACTCAGTTACTAAATTCTTTTACTCTTAGGACTCGCGTCTGAGTGCTCGGTATTGGAATAGGCTGATACAAAATCGTTCCATATCACGAACCAAATATAGCGATGCAAACTTTGCTTCGTACTAAAATTAATAACAGTAAATTAACTAAATAAAATAAATAATTTTTTTTATAAAAAAAACTGAAGCATGTTAAGTTAAAGGCTACTTTTATTTGTAGTTACGGAGTAGACACGGTAATTACGTAATTATAGTTAGCTATCCTCGTTGCCTTGTAGTCTCGTTATTAATAAACTACCCTCTATGTTGATTAAAATACCCTTGTACTACTTGACATTCTACTACCTATCTACCTTGTGACATTAATTTATAGCTGTCGCTGACATAAGGGTCCCTGTCTAGCGGTACATAAGACAGCATTTGCATCAGATACATTAAGGCCTTAATTAGAATGCTTCATAGAGCATCGAACTAACTAGTGATACAACTTGAATAAGTTAACATGCCTATAAAGCAATAAAGACGAAAGCGCTAGCCGCTACGGAATTACCGCCGGCACGCAGTAGCACACAATAATTTATACGGAACGTGCCGTCGGCTGAAAACACATGATCTAGATTCTAGATGGCCGCGTCCTTCGCGGGCGGCGGTGTGAAAGCGGCCTGAGATATACCGCAATTAAGTTTTCCAACACTATAAATTTACTCATTGATTTCCGATAACAGCCGGCGAAGGTGGTTCGAATAGGGTAGCGGAGGATAGTAACGATGTAGAGGACGCGAAACTTTGAATTTCTACGGCCGATGCTCAGTACTACATACAGTTCGGGTTTATACTATCGGTTAGGTTAGGTGAGGTTACGTTGGTCCGTGACAAACCGACATATTTGATACTTACACTTATAAGATGTTGGATGATTGAAGATATTACATATTCTTATAATGCTTGATATTTTTAATATAAAATATTTACGTCTCCGTCAGTTGTCCGGTAAGCTAATAAATTCAATATTAAGTAGTGAAGATAGTGAGGCACCCGTAATCAGATAAATTATCGATACCGGGGACTTACCCACACCTCAGCCTCTATGTTATTCCTAACTCGTCGGTGCGCCGTTAAAATATAGGTACGAGTGAGTACCTCCGGTTAGTAATTCATAAGTTGGTAACTATCGCTCGTAATTCAGTACTAGTGCTTATTTATTGATACGAGTAGATAGAGACAGGTGGTAATGACCGTAGCGGCGTTGCGGTAAAGTCTTGACATCAGTCAATATGAAAATTGTAACAAGATTTTGTTCAGAAAAATTACCAGTAAATACCCCCTTTTTCGTTTATGTCGCTAAATCGTTTTAGGTTTCTTTTTATTTCAACGGCGTTATCACGAACAACTATTATGCTTTTGTGATAGATGCGCTGTGTTTCAAATAACTGTGTGTCCAATAACGCCAATGTTAAGTTTTTGTCTTCTGGTATGAAGGGTGTGGTAAGGGAGATAAACTTAACGAGACATTCCAACTCAGTCCTCAGGGGTAGTATCGCATCTGTGTTCGACTTTAGTTGGGATTCTAGTCTTATCTGGAGTGGATCATAAATGTCTATGGGCGGCAGTTACCATTTACTATCAGGTGGACTGCATGCTCGTTTGCTACTAAATCATATTAAAAAAAAGCAGTGGATGTTAAAATAACATCAGGGCATTCGCAATTTCGTGGAGAATAAATCTTAACAAGTCCACTTATCATATCCACACGTCATAATTCAGTGCTTGTGATGTATTTTTTAAAATATATTATCATATTAAAGTAACTGATCTTAAAACGGTTTTTCGGAGTCTGATTTATATGACGTAAGATGGTTATTTATGTGCCCTTTTTGTGTGCTGAATAGCGCTTGTGAAACTGTCTGTTACTTTCCTTTTTGAGTGCATTACATTAAAATACTTATCATAACTGTTTGGAGTTATTTTGGAAAGTTTGTAAAACTTAAGCTTTTTCGTTGCGGTAACACTACCGACGCATATTTTGGAACGGATTTTTTAAATGAATTACAAGTCCATGGGGTTATTCCTACTACCACTGCTTCTTACTCGTCACTAACTTGTATTTACAAAATTCTGAATTTAACACAACACTGAGTACTTCAATTTAACGCTTTTTTTCATTAAATTAATGGAGTAAGCAAGCACGACTCTACCTGTTGGTTAGCGTGTAGGTACTCATAGTCGTTCATGAACATCTGTAATCTACCTCAAATAGGATCGGGGTCTTACAGTAGTTGATAGTTGTTTTGCTTCCCCTGGAAATTGAGTTTTATTGGTGTTGACTTCAAGACCGGTTTGATTAATGCGTCGTAACACTGCAAATTGATACGGCCACTATGACTCAAATCTTCCCGACGAGTCATATATAATTTTGCGTACGATCTTCCAAATATTGGGGCATGCAAGAGTAAAAGCAAAATTCTGATATTTCTGCTTGATCCACTTGTGAACAATGAAGAACACAAACTTGTATATCACCACACAGCAGGGAATAAGAGCTGAGCTAGAATGCCTCCTATAAATGTATCACCACACCTTTCAAACTAGAGTCGTCAATCCATTATTGTTCCACTGTTGGGCTCGGGTCTCCTCTCAGAGTGAGAGGGGCTTTAGACCACCGCGCTTGCCAAGTGCAAATTGGTAGACTTTACAAACCTTTGAGAACTTCTTTTTATGTCGGGCGTTTGTTACCTCAAAATGTTTTCCTTCGTCGTTATAGCAAGAACTAATTAATTTTTAATGACTACAAAAATCAGAGGTGCTAGTCTGAGATTTCAGCCTCGAACCCCCTGATCGATAGGCCGAGTTTCAACCACTAAGCTATAACTGCTCATACTGTAAACTAAGCAGCGCAGTCTAGGTCCACTATGGCCAAGCAAAATTTTAACTAAATACAAGAACTGTATATATTTTTAATAATCCATATTTAGCAATATTTTGCTTTCCAGCAGTCAAGTTTTAATTGGAATCGCACATTTCAACAGCATTCACGAGAATGGCGTATTAAGCAATACAATGTAGAGAAAAGGCAGCGAATTAAAAACCTTGAGGTTTATTGTTATTTATGACACAGTTTTAATTCTTTCATATAAAGTTAGTTTATGTTTTTGTATCATAATATTTATATGCCGTTATGACACGAGCGAATATAAAAAATCTAAATGGCAATGTCTCTTTTCTACTCTACTACATTTTAAGAGTTAAATGTTAACAACACTGGAGAAATTTAATGATGGTGGAACTTTTCGTTAATCATTTGTGGCAGCACCATCTCATCTCTTTACGTCTTAACAGCAGTGTAAAGCTGATTATCTGTGATAGTTAGTATTGTATAACCTGTGATCGACTTCATTTAACAAAAATATAAATAGTATTTATTCCATTGTGCAAAAAATGTTCTATGAGTTAGTAGAAAACAAGATAAAATACATATTATTAGGAAATATATAGTGACAAGAAATGTTCGCAAAAATATATTTTACAGCCTCTGCAGATTAGTTTCATTTTAGTTATTTTTAATTCTGCATCAAGTTTTGGCAGCTAGCTGCGTTCGGTTGCAGTATCAAAAAACGCAAGTTTTAGCGATTCCTTTAATGCTGCCTTACGTTTTTGCGTCTAGTTGTTGCATCGAGTGTCCAAAAGTATGAGCGACCAGCTATCAAACGTAACCGCTGTATCGCTGTATCCAGCTTCCAAAAAGCGGATAAAATGTTAATCACCGATGCTGAAAGTATCATGTATGGTGGTGCCTTTAAGTTTAAGATGTAAACAAATTGGTGCGGGTCATATAGGTCTTTTCTTAAGGATAATTAAACGATATAGGATATTTCTTATACCAATTCATCATTCACGTATTTGTTCGTTCATTTCAGCGCTGCGTATGGCATTGCGGTGGCGGCGGCGGGCGGCTCGCACGCGAGGCGGCGGCGGCCCACTACCGCGCCGTGTGCCGCGCGCTGGTCGCGGAGGCGCTCGAGCTGGCCTCGTTCCTCGCGCGGGTCCGCGTTGGCGGCGCCCGGGACCTCGGCGCCGCTGAGGACTCCGCCACACATCTCGACACGCTGCAGTTTTCTGACTGGGTAGGTGTTCCTACCATTGCGGGACTATCAAACATATCACTTCACCATCAACATCAACCATCAACAACGTTACTTCAAGTTTTCATACTCATTTTACAGCGGTACGTAACATGTCCATTCCATTGTAAAATATTTAATAGTCAATGTTATGATAATTTTTCGCTGTCATACAATATGACATCAACTTAACTAGATTTATAGTAAAGCATTGAACCTAGTTTTCAATTATGTTACGTAAAATATTTATTACACTAGACTAGACTAGACTTTGTTAAAGAAGTAGAAAGATAAGAAAACAAATTGAACATTTTTAAAACATTTAATTAATCAGTTGTTTGACAGCGTTCCGTATTTAAAATAACGATTTTGAAATATAACTGATATCAGTTTAATATTTTATACGACGACGACGAGTATGGGTTTAAGATTGAAATATTGTTATATTAATCAAACCAAAATCTGTATAATGTTTAAACTTACTTTAAAGAAAAATAACAGGTCTTCGCAGTAATTAATTAAAATAGCAACTTATAACTCATACCGTAAACGAGTATGGGTATCTTAATTAAAAGCCTTACTATTTTTTGCACGAACCACCGCCGCTAATTCATTTAACATGACATGTTTATTAATACCAATGGTCGCATGTCGCTGAACCGCTAGCTAATAAATATTTTGAAGTGCAATTTCCAATGCGCGTTTAGTTGTAAATGGTTAATATTCAAACGGTTAGCTGTGGAGTCGTTGATATATTGGAGTAAGCCTGGGAATTAAGCTCGGGTTGTACGTTTAGACTCAATTACAAATATTGAGGTGTGTACGAATGTACCTACGAACGATAGAAGTTTCATATTTCATTATATCGAATCTACTAAGAATAAACACTTTTTATCACATAGTTTAAAATATTTTTTACATGATTACCAAATTCATTAGCAATATATTTTTCCTTGAATAATGTTACACAATATTTTTGTATATCAGATAATCATTACAATCTCCAGCGTTGTCGATTTAGGGTCGGTTACATTTACAATACATACATTTTGAAAAAAGCGACTGCATACCTAAAGATACCCTGCTACATATTAGTATGGTACCTCAAGTTAATTAAAATTAAAATAAATATTTTAATAGCAACTTGAATATATGATGTTTGCTATTTAATTTTATAAGGCGTAAATTGGCAAGTGCAAGTATCAATAAGTGGAAATTGGATTTCCGATAAGTCCAAACGGGTGCAGATAACTCAATAAGATTTCGTGACTCGACTTACATATAATTGTTACATAGTATTGCATTAATTAATATTAATATTCACCTCAAACGCCATTAATATTAATATTCACCTTAGATTCCATGTGACTTAACCGGCTATCGTAGTCTTACTCCGTCGCAGACTAATGAAAGATGTAAATATTAATGGCGGACCGCAGTCTAGGCATTCAGCTGAATTAATTGGATTAGTGAGGAGGGCAAACTGTAAGACCTTACTCGGCACATAAAAGGTTTTCGAAATAATTACAAATTTGAGATAGTGGGTACCGTATATACATATATAAAAACAAGTACAGGAATGCCCAAACCTAAAATAGAAATATACAAAGGTACATTAGTTAGTTGTCTTTTGGGTATGTTTCCATTAGTATTATCAGATAGATTTCTGAAGACTCAACGACGTATTAATAATCATAAAAACAATTTAAATTAATTACCTCGGTAAAAATATTTTAATTTTATATATTTTATGACATATTACTTTAATAGGTAATTGTAAATATGTTCAAATTGTATTTTCATTTCATTTGTATGATAGCAATAAAACATCTTCGCACATTAACATTACTCGTAGCTCGTCTTCACCAGCACTCATCCTTCATCAATGTGACAAAAATAAAAAATATAGTTTATTAATAACCAATTTTTTTGGTCATAGTCTAACCGAAGGATTTGGAGAGCGCTACAAGTACGTAAAATAGATGGTGAAAGAGAATTTCATACCGCTTTTAGTGCTGCAAGCGTCAAAAATAGCCTTCGTGAAGGACTTAAAGGCTTAATAAACTTTTAATAAACTACTGCATGCTGTCTATATTTATGACCTTATAAAGTTGTAAACTTTGCAATTTATGATTACAAGATATAGCGTTTTAATGTGTATTTGCTGTTTACATTGTCCTGTAGTTTTAACAATAGCAATGTTTGCGTATGAATAATTGCTTTGAATATTTTTCCAGGCGCGATTCTGGATGCAAGTGATCGGCGAACTTCGCATGGGGGTGAAACTCAAGAAGGTGAACTATTCGAGGACGCCAATAGAATATGAAATGACTCCGTACGAAATACTCATGGATGATATCCGGTCGAGGCGGTACACGCTGCGGAAGGTCGATGGAGCGATGATACCTCACAGGTAAAGTGTGAAGTCGTATTTTGGGGTAATAATTTATTTTGTTTATATTTCAAATAAATATAGGAAGTGTGAATAATATTAATATACTATAGCAAGTTAAGTTGTTTTATGGATTTAAATACTTATCCAAGAATGCTATTATTCAAAATTGCTACTAGTAAAACTAAATATCATTCTCCTGAATATATTACAAGTATTTTGCTATTTTGATATTAATTTGAAATTCAAAATATTAGTTTCAGATGTTTTTTTTAGACTTCTAGCACTGAATATCAAATTAGAGAATGCCATTACTTTTTCGGAGATGAGATTGACGGTGGTAGCGGTATATCAAAAACTTCTCCAAAACATCTCAACACAGTGATTACATACATATTCTAAACTGTATTTATTTTATTTGCAGTGTAAAGAAGGACGCACACGCTATGATACTCGAATTTATTAGAAGTAGACCTCCACTCAAAAAGGTATGTACATTTCTAAATATTTTAGTTAACATTTTGACTTAGGTATAGTAAAATATTGTAAAATAACATGAAATAAAATCAATGACTAAGTATACAATATTAACTAATTTCAACTCAACAATCATTTAAGTAATATAAAGACGGACGAACGGTTGGACGTTAATTGTAGATGTCTATGGGTTATTGTGAGTATCTACTGAATTTCATATTGTGTTCGTCTTTAGTTGATACTTTAACATCAAGTTTTATAATATGACTAATGTTGAGTCTGAAAAAGGAGTGTGCATTTAGTGTCGGCTTCACCGTGATCAATTAAATGTATTAGTAAAATATGACTCGCCAAAGGCCTTAGCTAATCAGGGTGGTGCACATATATCATTAGTCTATTCTGTTAGTATTGTAACATGTTCCGTTGTCAGGCGTCGGAGCGCAAGTTGCCGCCGCCGCGCCGCGAGGTGACGCCGCGCGAGCAGCTGCTGGCCTCCATCCAGGTGGGCAGGCAGCTCCGGCCCACGCCTTACTCGAGACGATACTGTGAGTACTGCTCGATATTATTTATTTATATTTCCTTGTAAAAGTACGTACCAACTCCTTGATATACGTCTGGATTTTTTTGAATAATGTCGAGTCTATTAATCCGCAGGAATGTTTATTCCTTCGATGATATGTATGCTTATAAATGGTGTAATAGTATTTATGTTTATAAATACCATTGTATTTGCTATTGGCATTCATAATAAGTCGACTTTTGGAGACGACGAAATGTTATAGTAAATGGTAAAGAAATATAACAAAAGCATCGATGTTATGTTTATGAATTTGATAGTACGAGAGGCTGTTATTTTTTGGTGGCTGTCAGGTTTGAATTTTCTTAAGGTTGTTCAAAGTAGAAAACGCTATTATTTTGTGTGTTATGAAAAGAAGAATGGGCAAGTCTCGGACTAAGAAGTGAGATTTAAATTTATGTGTGCTAAAAATAATGCAGTATTGGGCTTTAAAAGCGTATGAAACCGAAATTATCAAATTTTCACAGTATTTTCAAATCTGTGTAATACTGAATGTCTGAATATATACTGTTATTCCTTATGTTACAGATTCCAAAATCTATCCCGACATCCCTCCCCTCATTCCCGAAACTGACAAATTTAACAGTGATTTTTATATTTTCAAGAAATAAATTATTTGTACAATTTACACGCAATTATAAAACTGTGGCAACTCGCTTTGTGTTTGGTTTGTATTTTATAGGTATTTTATCATAAGTAAAAAATGTTAGCTTTTACTTGTCTATGGTTTTCAATTAAAAGGCTTATAGGTCAGGTATAGTTGCACTTTATAACTTTAAAAATACCAATGCCAAATAGGGTAGGGTAAGGTATACTTGACGTCTATGAAGTGTTCCACCTGATTAAGTTAGAACGCCTTATGTAAGGACTAGACGAAATCATTTAGTGTAAATCATCAACAATTACTTACTTTATTTACATTAGAATAAGAAACAATAACGTGATTGACAAAGTGTTTTACGTTTAATTCCACTAAATAACTCTTGTACTCAATGTGTATATTGATTGACTGATGGATTAAATTTACTGAATTTACAGTCACTACAACGTTTTATTCAAATTAAATCAATCAATAACACAGACCTCTGTAATGGTATACTCACTAACCATTACAGAGGCTAGCTTCCTACAATCGCCGACAGAGCTCCAATATTTTTGACAGCGAGTACGGTAGATGGCGTTCTTTCGCGCATCACCGGTACGGTAGAGACTAGTCTTATTATTTCAATTACAATTCTAAATCTACAATATCAACTCAGTATTTTTTATTCATTAGGTACTAATTTTTGCCCGAGGCATCTTTCACGTGGAATTTATGCATTAAATCATCATAATGAAAACGCACTTATCTGCGATAATTTTGTAACTTTTTCATGTACTTTACAATTCTGGAAAACCGGAGTTTCGGTCCTTGGAGGATTTGACTCCAGTGCCCGTCACCGCTACGCCTATAGCACCATCTTATTGAATTATAATTACCTGTTATATGAAAAGATATGACGTTTTTCGTAGGGTATCTTGCATCCGCCTGAATGATTGTTTTTTTTTCTCCGTAACGTGCAATATTAATAAAGAATTAGAAAAAAATGAACTTAAAAAAATACTTCTGAATAATAGATAAACATTTTATTCATTTTTTACATTACGAATCTTTTTATTTCTTTATGTGTCGATCTTGTAAAACATATACCACGGATAGGTTTTTAGAACAATCACGATAAAAAGGATCGCCTTATGGCAACTGTTATACTTAAAAATGATTAATATAAGTATTTTAATAAATTTGCTTGTAAGTAATTACAATTATCTCGCGAATAGAGACGTAAAAATGACCGCAACTGTTTTAAAAAGTTGTTACACTTACATTTTTAAAGAGGTATTAAAGAAAACACAAAATTTATATTTTCAATGATCAGTTTCAAAATAAATACATTAGTTAGGATAACTCCTCTTTCTTTTGATCTAGAAGCTTAAAAAAAACAGTGATGCAATCGAACCATGTTGTCGGTCATAGATGAGGTAGAAACTAGATGTGTGATTGAAAATCTATGAACATGTATGTCGCCAAATTGTCATGCGTCGTTTCTTATTATTGTTGCATTGCTGGGCATGGATATCTTCTCAGAGAGAAAGAGGTTTAGGCCATAGTCTACTGCACTGGCTAAATGACAATGGGTAGACTTTACACTTGTTTGAGAACATTTAAAAGATCTTTCAGGCGTTTAAGTTTCCGCACGATGATTCCATTTACCGTTATAGCAAGTGGTAATTAATTTCTAACACGCACTTAACTCTCAAAAACTAGATGCGTGCCTGGGAATCGTACTTTGGACCCTCCGAATGAGAGGCAAAGTTTAGAGTTTCAATCACTTGGTTACCACTGCTGTTGAAACTGTAATTATCATATCTATATACGCTCGTAGTTAATAAATAATCTATACAATGTTTTGTCTGTCAAAAATCGTAATTTGACAGTTTCTAGTACGCAGAAATGTAATACATGAATAGTTTATGCAATTTTATTGTACATTGGTTTTTTATTTTAATTTCGTGCGGATGGGAATAGAAGTACCTCAAGTAGTAATTTATATTCTGCTGGCTAAACCGGGTCATGCCTCGCTGTGGGTCATTGATATTAAATAAAAGTTCCGTTTCCGGTCCCCATAGGAATAAATTAATAAAAAAATATAGAAAATATAGTAATGTAACGTAATGTTATGTAAATAAAACAATTTTTATTCATAGACTACATTTCGAGTTTTACGGACAATAAGTTTTAATAATATTCGAAGCTCATATTACATTCAGACCATAATAAAGAAAATAAACTATTACGCAACGATTGTGTTAAATTTCATTTCCATTTTTGTCTTCTGTTTTGTGTTTGTTCTGTGGTCGATACAGTTTTGATAACGACTCGCACGTAAACTGAATAGAGATGCACGTTGAGTTTTTACAAACCGTTTAAATGCTTTCCACGCTTCGTGCATTTGTACCGATTTTAGTTTTGGCGAACGGCTTTGCAATATTTTAGCAGTAATTTATATGCGAGACACTCGAACGGAATTTAAAAAGGTAGGTGGCTTTACTTTTGTGTGTATTTTTGTTAAATTCTAAATTTACTTTACTATAAACTTAATATTGATCATTAAAATGGGTTTAAATTATATTCAGTGATGTTTTGACCTTCTGTGCTATTTCTTTGTTTAAATTTGATTTTTATTATTATCAGTAACTCCTTAGTTTCAATTATACAGGAGTAAAGGGGTAAAAGGTAGAGGTATGTAGATTTTAATTGTGTGGTATTTTCAATAAACTTGCCATGGAAATACTATGAATATTAAACATAGATGAAGGTGGTAGAATATTTTTAACCGACTTCCTTCTACGAAAAAATGAGGTTATTCTGCCTAATAAGTGC
>DWRA01000560.1:0-23483 GCA_018250295.1 Spathilepia clonius | reverse complement strand
CCAACTTAGTCGTCAAGGGTAGCAAGGCATCTATGACCGACCTTGGATAAAAATACTTTTGGTTAGTTACAGATATTCTCGGGTGGTAAGTAACCACTTACCATCTGGGTAATTGCACGCTCGTTTCTTACTTCTGGAATACTATAAACCTAACCTAATCTAACCTAATAACCATCAATAGCAGTCTTATTTCGAATCAGACGGAGTGTAAGTCAATTACTAGTAAAAAAAATCTTTCTAAAGGGCAACGTCCTTTGAAAGAATTTATGAAGCAATTACTTTCGTTTAAGCTTAGAAAATCTAGAACCAAAGAAACACCTGTTCCAACACTAAATTGCTACACTTGTTAACAGACACCCACCGCTTGGGGTCGAATCGACCCGACGTGTTTTTTAAATTGTATCTGAAGATGAAACGCCTGTTACTATAAATATACTGTTACGTTCACACAAACGCATTGATTGAAATACATTACTCGCTGGAAATAGATTTCACGTACAATTAGTAGCTCAATACTAGCAATGGATTTAAAATTATTGTTAGATATCGATTCAAACGGTTTATAGTAATGGGAATCCACTCATTTTTTCCTACTTAAATGAGATTTGATTAGACACGGCTTAAAATACCTTTGTGTTTCAGTCACGTCTGAAATTAAGCTTACAAAGGGCTCTGAGGGCTATAGTTTAATAATTTATCGAGTATTGTATTTCTTTCGGATTAAAATTCATTGCGAGAACTGTTTCTTTGATAAAAAAAGTTGTACTCTGTGGTTCATTACAATTTTTATTAAGATACTAACTTAGTCAAGGACTGTACACGAGGATTGTTTTATTTGACACGTAAACGGTAAAAGTAGACATTTTAAGAAAACCTACGTGGCTCAAAATGATCTTTTTTATATAATAGAAGTAACAAACGAGCGTGCAGTCCACCTGATGGTAAGTGGCAACTGCCGTCACTTGAGATATATATATAATTGACTTCAATTCGAATCGCTACCCTTGAAGAATAAGTTGGAATGCTTCGCATAACTATGTCGCCTATGACACCTTTAAAATTAGAAAATGGGAGTGGTTACCACTATTGTTATTAGGCAGAAAACTCGTATGTATAGCGGTAGTACCTCCTGAGTGGATGTACAAAGGGTTCTACTACCTTCAATTACGTTAATTTATGGCAAAACACCTTATTTTGAAGTTAAGTCTAATATTGCAATTTAATGTAAGTAAATTTATTACCATTTACTTGTATCTACAAAACCTAAATAACTGCATCATAACTAAACTTAAAAAGGCAAAATATACATCGCGTTCTTAACCCCAAAACGCGAGAGGGCTCGCGTGACCCGAGCAATTAATACGAAAACACCCGCTGAACAGAGCGACATTTATCTAAATTGTAAATAAGCTCCATAGCACGACGTGTTAACTTGCACCGTGAAATGTATCATACGAGTAGCTATAATTAAGTCCGATTGTTTGTTTGTACGTCCGAACGTCACGCCATGCTTCTAGCTTGCGTGGTCAAGTGGACCCTAATTTTATATAATTTTACGCACAATAAACATCTTGAATGTAGTGTTTACTACATTGTATTGTTTCGTATGTGCAATTAGATGCTTGTTCAAATTTATCAATTGAATGCATTTCGTTGAAGAATTAATATAAATTCTTTATACATATTTTCATTCAGGGAAAATCAAATCTAGAACCTTCTACGATAGCATGGTATGGTAATCAGTGAACCCTATGTTTATCACTAAATATCTTTGTGAGCTGCTGTAATAGCGATCATTTAATAACATGAATGTATTTACTTTTTTAAAATTGTTGTTCTTCTATTGCATATTGTAAGTGGCAGAACTCTTTTTGGTTCAACTCCATAGGCACCATCACTACACATTTTCTGTACCGTATAATAGCAGTGTTAATCTCTGTTACAGTCTAGTTATGTTACGAAGGTTTTGTCAAAATGACGGTTATTTTACTGAATACATATACATTATATCTTGAACGTAGATACGGTACCAATAATAAAAACTCAGTTTTGTCTTTCTGTCTATCTATCTGTTTGTTTTGGCTTGTTTCCTGAACCGCTGCATCGATTTTGATGGGCCTTTCAATCGCTTATATTTCCAAGATTTCGCCACTTCATTTTAGAAAATGTATTAGGGTTCCGCGCAAAAAAATATGCGAATAAAATTTCGATTATATGCATATTACGGTGCAGCACTAATAACTATCATCAGGAAACCATCAATGATAAAAGCCATTTTACGTAAGGAACCCATACCAGGGCTCACGAGACCTCTGCCCGCACTTCCGCCGGCGTTGATTGATGTAATGTTTTCGCCTGGCGTGGAATAATTAAATAGTTTGCGATGGGAAGGAATTTGTTCGGCGCTAAGAGGGTTATAAGTGTTTGAAGTAATTAATTGGTGCGAGAATTGCGTTAATTACGGGATTTTCTGCTTTTTTTGTTTTTTGTTTGGGTTTATCAAGGGTTATGTATGTTAATGTTCAGTCGGTGTTGTTAATTTTTGTGGAGAGAATTTTATTCCTCCCTTTCACGCACTTATTGATGTCATTATCCTTAACTAAAAAACTTTACGGTGATCTTCAATTAGAAGTTTTTAAAAACTACCGTAATAGATTGGCTTAGGCCCCTTTGTGGATCAATTCCGATGACATTACTACACCGTTTTCCCCATAATAACAACAGTGTTAAGCGTTGCTCTATTCTTGTATTGGATTGGTAATGTTGACATAAGTATGTCAGGATCTCGGATACTTATCCGAGACGCTGAAACTTAATCCTGGGGGTAGCAATGCATCTATAAAAAACCTCTGTTAAATTCTAATTTTAAGTAGGGTCGATTACAGATGGGCAGGAGTAGCCACTTACCATAAGGTGGATAGCATGCTTGTTTGATACTTCTGTTATATATAAATAAATAAAGAAAGCTAAAGACAACTAGTTTTAAGTTTGAAAGGTGATTTGGCCGAGAAAATAACACCACCACAACCATTGCGTTTTTGTACATTAATATAAAAAATATTGACACATTTTTATTAGTATTCAGTATATTCGCCCAACTGACCTGATTAAACTGATTAAAAGTACCTAAAAAGGTACTTTTAATTTTGTAAAAAAATATAAATTAATTATACTTTCCAAAATTTTCGGCGACATGTAGGTGCCTAAAAATTAAATGAGCAACCGCAATTAATAAAAAACAAATTTGCATATCTAGGAGATCAGTCACAAATATAGTATTCCCTAGAAAGGTGGTTTTTCCGAAACGATTGGCATCTGACCTTCGCGACCCCAGCAGTGGGCCCGTGGGGAACTTTGAACTACCCCTAAACTATAACCCTTCTTTTCGATTAATAGTGAATATAACAGACTCATAAAGTCACTTTAAAAGTTCGTTAAAAAATTAGACAATTTTCAATTAACTTAATGGATTCCGTATCATTATTTTTTATTGCGCATAATAATGTGTTTTTTTATATGAGGAAAGTAGCAAACGAGCGTGCAGTTCAGCTGATGGTAAGTGGCAACTGACGCTCATGAATATCTACTAGTAATTCAACTCAGATAAGATTCCTATGTGTGGTCGGTAATAGATGCATTGCTACCCAGAAAACTAAGTATGAAATCCACGGATATGTAAATCTTCCTTAACATACTTCAAACAACTGCAGCGTTTAACACTGTTGTTATTAGGCAGAAAAAGGTGTGGCGGTGGTGCCTTTGGTAAATATAACCGCAATTTTATACTCTAAACCAACTCGAAATCCTAAACTATTTTTCGAAATAAAAGTAGGCTAATTTAATTTTTAAACCTTCTTCTATCTGCCAGTAAAACTTATGTGAAAATTATCCCAGCCATTTCGGAGATTATCTCAAACAGACAGGCAGATAAAAATCTTAATATAATTTTTTTGTCAAAATCACTTATTTTGATGTTACGAATAGACTCTTCAATTTCATTTATTTGTAGAAATACGGTATAATCTATGCGTACAAGAATGCGAGAATAAAACAATTTGTAATTAATTTATCAAAACATTAGAAAATTATACTAATATACCATTAGTAGCAAAATTCGCAATACAATAAATAATTCAGTACAACCGAGACAAATAATTATTATCTGCTTCTATTTCCTAAGAGCTTTAGTACGCACCCTATTTTGGTTCCGCCCAAAGATTAGCACTTAACAATGAGTGCTAAATTACGTACGCTTGGACAATGCAACACATATATGGTTCTCCCGTATTTACTGCGGAACACTAAAAAGGGAATAATGCATGCAAACGACTAACTTTCGAATTACGCAGGTGGTTGGTATCAAGGCACGAGGATGCCAAGTATTTAGGTAATATATTCAAGCGAAACTCGCCTCTATCTATAACATGTAAGGGTGTATATCCTCTGTATATGTTTATGGAAGTATGCATGATTTCGTCGCCCACCGTACCAACTCCTCTAATGTATTTTTTCGCAGTAATTAATTTGGACCGTAATGGGTTTTTAACGCTGTTGTTTTGAATTAAGGGCGTAATTTACAGTGGATCGGGGTTCGATTCCCGGGTGAGACATATTCTTCGAAATATTGTTACGACATTATTATAGCGCGTGTCGATGTGTCACTAAGATATATTTTCTGATAGTGGACATATGCATATTAATTGTTATTAATAATTTTATTTATGTTATTACTGAAGTTGGCAAAGTTTGTGCTTCGATTCGAGAAGCACAATGATCTACTTATTTCCGCTTAATACCAGCAACGCTGCTGTTTTTTGATTTAATAGATGTTATAACGGAAACACATTTAACGTGGCATTCCAACTTAGTTCTCAAAGATTTTTTATACGATTAAACTAGCAAACAAGCGTACAGTTTAGACTTTACACATCTTTGAAAAGTTTTTTTTAAAGAACTCTCAGATGTGTGGGTTTCCTCATGATGTTTTCCTTCGCCGTTATAGCACATAACTTTAAAAAATTGGACATATGTGCCTAGGGTTTGAATCTAGGACCCCTCGATTGAGAGGCCGTGTTTCAACCACTAGGTCATCACTGCATGTGAAACCGGGTAAATGCCCTATTTATCACTCCCATTGCTTTCCCATTTCAAATAATAACTAGTAACTACTCTAGCATTACATCATAGTAACCATAAACCATAAAAAACCTCATTACGATAACCATAAAGACGATAATCGCTTGACGCGTCGATGGTCAGCGAAGGAACTTTCAAATAAAATGGGTTAATAGTCTTTTTAACGCACAAACTTAAGTCTTATAGTTTGTTTTAACGCACTGCTTTTAGCGCAAAGATTATTTAAATGAAGAAAGTTAAAGATTTTTGTAACAAATATATAAAATAAGTTTCATTTCATTATTTTCTTCTACTATAATTTATATACTAACATGGTCAGTAGTCTAAATAAGCTGGTGCTACTATAACGCTTATTTCCGGTCTTTTGGAAGCTCAGAGTAGCAAACAATCTTGCAGTGGACTGCCTTTACTATCAGGTGGACCTGATAGTAAGTGGTAAATGCCACAGAACAGATTCTCCTTGAAGCCGATCACAAATGCAATGCCACATCCTGCCACATCAATGACCATTTCTGTCCCTGGGGATACAACTAAGTATCCCCAGGGACTAAAATGGTCGCTTCATATGTAAGTCAACCGGGGATTAATAGAAGTGTTAAATGAGTGTCTTATAGTTCTAAATATAGCTAGTCAGATGTACTTACAAGAAGAGACCTCTTCAGAGTCCCTACCTCCTCTATATATCTTAAATAGGACTATAACCGTGATTGGCGTCGATAAAAGTCCTCACTTATCATGAGACGCATTGCTAATTTCTTGTCACTTCAATATAAAATAGAATATAACACATCTCAATCACACACAGCTTAATCGATGATAATCTAATTTCATATTTCAAATTTTTATGCAGCGCAATTATTTCTTATGTTTCTTTTTACAAAATATTCAAAAAGTTGAATCTGACACCAAAAAAATTTACCAGGAACAAATAAGTATGCAAGTAAATAGCTACTTTATCGTCTGTTGACTAACAATTCTTTGCCTCTAAATTAAGAAGCCTATCTTAGTGTCAACGGCTGGCCAGCTTATCTTCCGGTAGCGCTTTCCCGCGTTAAGCTCTCCGATGACAAATTTATAATTTACATCAACGAGCTTTGGTGCGAGTTGACGTATTTTTAAGTAGCTGGGCACTTGGCAGTTGTTGGGGCCAAGACTGATTATGAAATGCAGCTAATATGTTTTTATACGCATTCCGCGTCAGTAATACATTAGCGATTCCTATAGATGATGCGAATATCATTCCTGCTTAACAATGGGTTGGCTTATATTTCTAGGGGCCAATGCATTAATTAATAGACCTGCGGAAACTTTTAGAAGCATCTCAAGCCTATAATTTATTTCCTTATAAGTCATAATTAATTTTTAATAGGTACATATCTCGGAACTCTGAATCCCGAATCACAAGCATGATAGGCTGAATTTTAACCACTAGGCCAACAGCATAAGCATTAAATGAATAGCTTTTTCGTAAACATACTTGGTTAAGTGTTTCAAAAAGTTATTAATCGTAACTTGGCTCATTTTTACAAGGTAATCCTAACAAGCTATCTTTATAGTACGTATAATATGAGTGCTTGACACCTCGCTTTCCAAACCGTAGTTAAGCAACGCATAGTACATGATTGTTACTTATGTTTATGTGAGTGATTATAAGCTTCTGGCTATCTGATTCATCATCAAACTTACTGTCCCACGGTTGGTCACGAGTATTTTCTCAAATTGAAACGAAAGGTCATAGATAATTTCAAATTAGTAGAACAGGTTGTTTGAGGCGGTGTCATTATTACTATTTCTGCTTTAAATTGGCCGTGTTCCATATGTACTGTGTTTTGTTTTTCTTTTATCGTATGGTAGTTAACAAACATGTAGTCAACTTAATTTTTAAGTGGCCACTATCGCCAATGGATACATTTGGAATCAATTCCAGATTGGATAAGAGTGCTAAGGTCGGCCACAGATGCTTTGACGCCCTTCGCGACTAAGTTAGAAGGCATCAGATAAGTGTCCTCCTTAGCCCACCCTTGAAACCAGAACACAACATTGCTTGGTTCTGCTCTTAATAGGCAAAAATAGTTGTAGACGTAATGCCTTCGGAGTCGAACCACAGAGGGTCTCACTATCTTGAGTTTGAACTCAGGCATAGTTTTTCATCTGTAACCAATCACAGGTTGGATTTCAATCTTATTTGAAGCTTATTACAGGTGTCTACGAGCGATAGAGCTTAATCACCTACAAGGTGGACTGCAAGTTAGCTGGTTTATAATATTTTTATATCCCTAAGTATAGGAGTAGCGCTCTAACATTTGTTAACAATACACAAAGTGATGTGCAAAATTACACATACACAAACAAGAACCAACAGGCCAAAATAAACAGTGTATTAAAGTTAAACTTTTTGAACACAAACCGCATACGTTCGAAAGCCTACAATATTCGTACGAAGACTTCGTTCCGCGCACAATCGCGAAGTGAATTGAACAGCGTTGAACATGTGCTGCACGTAGGGCTGTCAAAAACAGTCCTACCTTCGATCTACCTCATTCAATATGTAACATCGCTAGTTGCGGTTTCGATGCACGTGCCCTTTTAAACCATTTTTGATATAGTTTTGGACCAGAATTTTTATTGATAAATGTTTTATGTGTGATAACATTTTCTTAAATTATGTAGATATTATTATCGCTAATTTCGCTAAGCTAAGGGAGTTTAGTGATAAGCTTAGCTTTATGGGTTGAACTTAGTTTGACCCACGTGACCACCGGTCTGTCACGCAGAAGATTTCGTATTTAACCCCCGGCTACATAGATGTCTAATTATAAATAACAAACTAACGATTTCTGTTCTGGGTCTGCATTTGTATCCGTAATATCCACAAAGAATCCTAGTATGAGGCTTCGAATGTAGAAAGCGTTGTTTAAATTTATTTCATAGCCGTAACTTATCTATATTTATTTTAAATATTACATTAATTCAACTATGTAAGTGGCAACCCTAACCAGTGCAGAACAAGTTAGTGCAACTCCGGCTCACTTGTTCAAACTTTTGCCTGAACTTTCTTCGCGATGTGAATTGCTTTTGTTGATCTCTTGTCGTCTGTCCGTGCAATTTACTTTTGGTTTGTAATAACGTTATTATTGCACTAAACGTATTTTACAGTTTAACGTTTATTTTGTTTTATTATAAATGATTTATTATACCGTTATAGATTATTTGTGCCGAGTAATAGAAGTGTTAAGCGATGTTGTCCTCGATTTGTTGAGTGTGCTAAAGGAGATATAGTTAGCAGAGGCGGTCTGTGGGGGTACCAACGCATTTAAGGCGGGTAGGATGTTAATCTTATCTGAGGTCGATCCATGGGTAGCTATTGCTATTTACCATCACACTTATAACTTACTGAAATAGAACAAAATATAATGTACTTAATTTTAATAGCCTTCGGATTCATGTGAGAGAAGTAGTAAACGAGCTCAAATGAGAAGTATTGTGGCGTATTTTGAATCGTACTCACTATAGGAGCCAAGTGTGGATTGATAGACTTAATACACATAACATACATATACATAAACACTTAATATTTGCTGTATATATGATACATGATAGTTTAACTTTTAAACCTTTCTTGACCATTCACGGCAGAATAAGCGTAATTTCCTAAAATTCATATCAACGTTCCAACTCACTCTACAAATAAAAATTTTGTGTTTGTATGTGATTTTTTTTTCACTAAACCTTACGATGTTTTCTTTCACCATAAAAGCAAGTGACTTTTAACACGCACCGTAATTTCTAAAGTCGTTTTTCTTTTAACCAATCGTTAGCTTAAAAAGCTAAATTTTAAACCACTAAACTAACAGCGCTTATAAAATAAAAAAAAATTATACACTGTCATTTTTTATCCAGTGCAAACTATATCATGTCCAACAAAATAAACAGATTGTTTAACAACTCGTTTTTCACACAAACATGTTTCAAACGGAACAAGTTTGGGAATTTATTCCCGAACATGTCCCGCTAATACGGTACGAATTGTCAGAGATACGGAAATGCAATTTAGTGCAAATTTAATATCGGAACTTTGTTTATTTCCATACAAACGCGGGGCTAAATCCAATACACGGTATAGGAACACACGTGATGTTGCAGCGAGGTGGGTAAATTGTTAACAGTTATAAATACCCAAGTATGTCTTTTTTGTCAAATGTTTTCTTTTAAATACGACAGAACACTATAGTACAACTGCACTGGATCCACTGCTACACATATTTCTGCATAATGATATTAGTATTAATCACTGCTGTATATTTGTTTGAAGTATATGGTAAGGGAGATAGATATACTTATCCGAAGCATTCTAACTTAGTCCTGATTAATGTATCTGTAGAGTAACTCAGGTAGGAATAAAGGCCTAACATCACACTGAAGGATACGGGTCTCCTCTTAGAATAAAATGCCCTAGTCCTCTGTGCTGGCCATGTAATCACGCACTTTCACCCAAACTAAACGTTTAAATGCATAACATCAGCTCCGAGGGATATCGGGAAATGGTTCAAAATTAATTTGCAATATATTACCCTCACATTCAAACTAAAAATAATAAAAAAGCTTGTGAAAAATACATTATATTGCATGAACATCACGCCATATCTACATATCAGTGCCCGTGTTAAGTAATATCGTTAGCAGAGCCACCCGAGGTCCAGCCCGGAGCTACTACGCGTATCGCTACACGCGCACCTACTGTACTGTAATTGGAAACACATGTACTCTCTGCACGCCCACGGCGCGTTGGACAAAGGTGTGGAGACAGAAGATCAAATCCATAAAAAAAATTAAGCAGTAATTGCCTATACTCCAGCTGAATTAAATGCGGAATGTTTAAAAGCAAGCGGCCGTAAGATGAAATTGGTAATCCGTATTTTCATATTCTAAAACTTAGAAATAAGGATTATGAATTTCCACGAATTTCTTTAAACGAATTTCTCTTTTGAGATAAAGATAAATTTAGCAGCTCGAACCCGGTTACCTACGCGTAGTTGTTTTATAATCAATAAGAAACTTAATTATAATAATAACATATTGATGATAAAGGGCAACAAACTCGAATCCGAGGTTAAATTCTACACTTTTAGAGTTTGTTGAGGGTTTTAAGTTTTAATAGCGTGTAAGTTTTAGAGCTTATAAGAGTAATAAAAATTGATTGTGACCTGCGTATTTTTTATGTATAAAAGTTGCAAACGTGAATGCAGTCCACCCGATGGAAAGTGGTAATTGCCGCCCATTGCATTGCATCTGTAATTAACCCACCTACCTGTGGTCGCCCACTGATGTATTGCTACCCCTGAGGACTAAATCGGAACGCTTCAGATTAATACGTTTCCCTCACCACATCCTTCAAAGCAGAACTCACCACCTCTAAAATCATGAATATTGTGATATTAGTTCAAATAGCGTGCTTAGCGTGGTCGGAAACTTGATTATTTATGTTGGCATAATTTGTCCAATTTCTAACTTGTAGCTCTTGCTCAGAGGATCCTATGCTCAGCAATTTAAAAATAATGGGTTATCGATGGCGGCATAGATCATTTGGTAACAACAAACTAATGATTTTTAATTTTTTAAAAGAAAAAAAATCATGACGAATAGATAACTTCTTTCCTTCGTAGTAAAGTGGAAGGAAGTCGGTTAAAAGTACTTACTAATACTATGTACTAGATTCTCTGTGAACGTTACATATGCTCTGCCCAATGTTGGGGAAGGGCGAGTGTTTGTAACAGCTCGAGTGGAGCTCCGGTGTTTTTGCGAACGGCCGAAAATAGGCCGTTTTGAGCCATTTTGGAATTCGAACGCTAAATTGATTGGTGCATTTTTGGCGAGGAATTTGCGAGGGAATTTCGTAAATTCCGGTAGGTATTGTGTTCACTTTGATCGGGAGTTTTTGAAAACAAAACGCGTAAGTAGTGTGTTTGGATATACGAATATAATACAGTGAAAGTTTGGAATGGTTTTTGCAAGTGTTAAATTTCGTGTTTATTTATTATTGCCATTATATTAGGGTTGCCATCGTCTGTATTCCCGACTTCAGACAAAAGCTTAAAAAACACCTGAAAATACATAAAATGTAAATACAAGATATTCCCCGGACACGCTTGAAGAAAAAGGTAACTGTATAAATATATAGTCTTTATTATTTTATCTAATTTAAAGATTTTAGAATTTTCTTTACAATTTATTTCAAACAATGTTGGTAAAATTTTATCAAAACCAGAACAAAAGCTATAAAACATTAAGAATCTAAATAGTAATAAGTGTCTTTTGATTAATTCCCTGTACTCTAAAAGTCCCCAGGGTTCCAAACGACATTTTTTAAACGCCTTGTATTGATGACATAACTTACCAAACTATAAAAGCAGTACGTGTAGCAGCTCTATGTAATGGTGTTAACATCTCTATATAATTCCCATAGCTGAAAACACGAACTCCATGCTTCTGCGAACACTTATGCATTTCTTTGGTGCGTCTACAATTGAAACCCATGTTTATAATTATATGAGTGAAGAACTTCCTCACGAGGGGGAAAACGACTTCTTCTCACGAAGGCTCTTGTATCACCCTTAAGTCTAAGAACATATGAGAAAAATCTATAGTGTGGCGCGTCATAGTGAGTTGCATAAGATAACCACTCGTTCTAAGCCTCGGGTGATCATTATGTTCATTTTACACGTTATTAGTTTGCAAAGTAAATAATATAATTGCAATATTTTACCGGTAAAGTTCTATTGCCAGCTAGTTAAGGATGATTTTTAAAGGTAATGTAACTATTAGAGAGCATTAAACATCTTACATAATGGCTAGTTCTCCGTAAATTAATATTCTATGCACTGTACCTATAAAGAGTCAATTTTTCAGGTGCGCAGGTGAGTCAAATCTGACACAAAGAAGGATACCACCACATGCATGAGTGATCATATTTGACACTATGAAGGATAAAATCGCATGACAAGTTTAATAAAAAATCATTACACGGAATTAAATAAAACAATATTTTGTAATGCAGAAGTAGCGAAAGAGCATGCAGTCAATTGATGGTAACTGGCTATTATCGGCCATGAACATAATCAATACCAAATAAGATTAGAACACTCACTAAGGTTACATACAGTTGCGTTACTACTCCTGAAAATCCAATTGGAACGCCTCGGACGCCGTACGTATCCCTTACCACAGAAAATACTATACAGTGAGTTGTCATTGTCGCTCATCGACAATAGATAGTATTGAAATCCAAACTAAGGTCGGCCACAAATGCGTTCCTATCCTTGAAGATGGAACACCTTGTATAAGTGTATCTCCCTGATCACACCATTCAATCCACAGCACATCAGCCATTAACACTGCTGTCAAAAGCTTCCACGTTTAAAGTAAGAAAAATTCTAAAATATAGATATTTTTTCTATCCAACTATATTATTATGTATGATTTTACTCGTACTGTGCATATTAAATGAACAGTGGCCAGGTCGTGAGTAATTAAAATATCAGCTATTACACCCTCGCGCCGCAGTAACAAGGGGGTGATTAGAGTGAAAACGTGGCCGTTCTATGCAGCCGCTGGCGATAGTCTAGGAGCTCGCTGTGTTTTACATAATTTCATAGAGTAAATGTTAAATGTTATTTTATAATGTCATAGATGTCAGTTCTTTGCTTATTAATTGTGTGCTTTTAGATATATTTACTTTAATATGATTCACTAAAATCCGCCCATTTCAACGTTTTTTTTATCAGTAAAATTTTAATTTTTAAAATCTCAAAGTTTTTTACAAAAATTGGCTTATTTAGTTCAGATGACAATCTTTATAATTATTTTATCATAATGGTAATGAAACATTGAATAAACAGTTATTTTTAAAGGGTGTTAAACATAATTTAACTTATACGAATATGAATAATTACAATCAAATATGTGATATGACATTAGCATACATTTTAATGTAATGAAATAAAAAAAATATATATTTTATTCAAAGTAAATTCTTTACATATTTTTTAACGTCAATAACCTACCACCATTTCACAAAGGTGTTTTTTTTATGAAGGAGAATCTATGAAAGAAGCTCCTTAATGCGTCTTTTTAAAACGTTTCATTTATAGTGACAACTGACGCTAATGGATAATGATACGCATATGGAGTAAAAGATGGAGTTGGAAATACGCTCTTGTGATTCTATGTACATTTTCCAGTTGTAACTTCATCTAATACCACTTTTCGTCACCGTCGCTCGGCCTATAAGGCTACACTCACATTTAATTGATACGGCTCCAATTTGCACAACTAAGTTCAATAGCTTCTAATGATTGGTGTACTTCCTATGCTAATTATTGCATAGGATATGCATGCATGTTACAGTCTGATAATTTGTAGGTTTTTCTATAAAAGGTCAAAGAAAGTTACTTGTACGTCTATGTAATAAAATTAACTGTCTGCATTAGTAATGGCTATTGATGCCGGTGGACTTTTTATGTGTCTAATGTTTTTTATATTGCTTTGAAACAGAGTTCCGGGTTCGATTCCTGGTAAGTGAGTCGTGACGTGTGATGTTGGAATGTGTCTGGGTGTTTCATTTAAAGATAAGCAGCGACAAATGAAACCCCACATAGTCAGGCCTATAACAAACACTTTACTATGCCAGAATATTCAGTTAAAATATTTAAAAAAACATAAGATTTAAACAAATACAGAGGATATTTTTTTAAAATTAAAAGTTAAATTGCAAAAAAATGGGCTTCTATATGACTAAAAGTAAAAAAAAAATACGTAAAATGTTTTTTAAGTATAAGTATATTTCTATAATAAAAAAAAATCACCCAGTTACAGTACTGTACGAGATTTCGATAAAAACATTATTTCATCTCATCAATCAGCTTTAAATCTTACCAGTGGTCAAGATTTTAATAACCTACGATCACGACTCCAATAAATTCTTTAAAGCAGCGACATTTACATATCGGCCCTATAAAACTCCCAACACAATACCGCGTAGATCGGTAGTGGTCCGACCTCTTGCGAAACCGGTCACAAAGTTTACACGAAAGCTCTGCGGTGTACCCGCCCTTAGAGCTTTGGAATAAAGCTCATGGTCTCCTAACAAACGTTGTAACTTGTTTCGAAAGGGCAAGACTGTTCTGTAGATTTATTTGGATGTACTCTAAAGTTTTGAATGGTACCGTTTGGGTCCATTTCCGTTTGTTAGACCAAGAGGTTATTAGGTTATAGACGTTTTTCTGGGCTTCTTCTAAGAAACTAATCTTACATTAAATTGTTATATATTTTTATACGATGGAAGTACTAAACGAGCATGTATTCAACCTAATGGTAAGTGATTATTGCTTATCTATATTCAACCCCAGATAAGATTAGATTCCTAACTGAGGTCGACTACAGACGCGTTGATATTTTTGAGATTTAAATTGAATGCCTTATTTAAGTATGTCTGTCTATGTATGTCTATGTCCGGAGTCAAACCACGCAGGAGTCTATTAACTTCATATTATTATTAGGTCGTATACATCTCCATAGAAGCTTAACTTTTAGTTAATATAGGGCCAGTTCCAC
Organism: Spathilepia clonius; assembly: GCA_018250295.1. NCBI lineage: Eukaryota > Metazoa > Arthropoda > Insecta > Lepidoptera > Hesperiidae > Spathilepia > Spathilepia clonius. The sequence goes on along the minus strand of DWRA01000560.1, from coordinate 8,738 downwards.
TTGCTCCATCAGCTCAATTTATTGGTTTGTTAATCATGTTTTGTGTTGTTTATAAATGAGCTATTCTGCCACTTTTTGTCGTTAAATCTGAAGCAGTAATACGCTATATAATTTGCGGAATCGAAACATTATAACATGTAACGGGTAGTCAGGATACGCAGTTTTTAATGTATTTATTGTTGATATTTCGATCCAGTTTCATAGATCGTGGTCGCGGAAACAGTGGCGATGTAGTAAAACCGTTAACATGCACTAGTGGTAGTTTAATCTATCTACCCTAACTATCTATCTATCTATCTACCGTGTCTTATCACAACACACAAGACTTACTGTGTTTACACACAGAATTTTGCACTATTTGTTGTTTACACAAAGTAATAACTTATTGACTATCGTAAATAATGTACATTAAATGAACATATTTAATTTGATTTGACGAACAATTACGTAGATCCACTATTTCTACATTGATTATTCTGTGACAATAAATTCACTCCGACTATCCGCAGCGCCTGCAAATAAATCAATGGCTCATATAAAACTAAAACAATACAAAGCAATAAGATCCTACGGTATATAAAACACGGCACTAAGTCTCTATCACAAAGAGCATATAACACTAAATCTAAGCAAATACCATAAAACAAGCATATTTATTACGTCCATACATCTATCTGCATGAACTACAGAATGGGGGCACGAAAATTGAATGTCTAACCCGATCGAGTGAACTCGACCAGTGAACCTGGCTCTTAAATAACAGAACTGTTTAATTTAATGGTTACAATGTTATTGGCCAAGAGTTGAGCTCGCACGTGGAGAGTTCAGAACCAGAAAATTTTTAAAAGGGTTCAATGGATAAACAGAAATACGCCGAAAACTACCCGGATTCGCAAGGCTACCCTCGTTTACTGTTTTCAACTGTAAGACCACAAAAAATCAAAGAAAACGATGAATAATAAATATTATTCGGTCGATATCCCTATATAAATTAGTAAGAGATTAGTAATCTTAAAATGGGCGAGAATCCTCGTTAAACTATTACCGTTGCAAAGCTGGACATAGATCTTTAGGTAGTCCACCACGCTGGCCAAGTACAATTTGACGCAAATTCACACATCTTTAAGATTTCTCAAGATCTCAGAAGATCTCTCTGGCATATAGTTTCCTCGCGATATTTTCCGTCACTATTATAGCAACGGATATTTAATTTCTAATACGCAAAGAAATTAAAGATCAGAGGTGCGTGCCAGAGATTGGAAACTCCACACTAACGTCCTAACATCCACTTTTATGCATCAGGAGGTAAGGATAGAACTACGTCACCACCTCAATATCTGTACCCAATAGTACTGATGCTAGTATTCTAGATTTTTTTGTAGTATAAACGGTACCCGGGGACTGCCCTGGTGGCATATTAAAAATAAGGGGAAATGCGGTGACTTTTTGTATCCGAGAAAGCCCAATTAATTACATCATAAGCAATAATTTAAAAAGAATTAATCTTGCTTATAAAATTCGCTCGTCAACCGCAGCCAATCACATTTTATTATTCCCTCTTTACTATAATAACAGTAAAATTAATATCGTTACATATAGACAATCATTGGTCATTTGTCATCAAAACAGCTTAAAACTATATAACACATGTAACATAACAAATAAAAGTATTATTTTTTAGTAGGCTTAAGTTAATGCACTAAACTGAATATCTCTATCAAATTAACATAATCTTATTTAATAACACTCCGTCTCTCAAATCAAATTAGAAATCACATCGAACAAAGACTCGTTGACATTTCTGGAGTACGATAGGACGCTTCATGTTCCGAATTAGCGAAGAGGAATTGAACCCGTAACCCCGATGCAGCTTGTCCAATGAACCGAGTGGAGCGTGCTCCGCGGTGCGCTAATAAAAACCAGTTTTGAGGACCTTTACACCTCACGATATATCATTAAATCTAAACAAAAATAAATTTAGTGTGGTGCATCAAATTACACCTATTTTGCTCAGCGTGATTGTTATAAAGGTGTTTATGGGATCTCTTGACATATTGTTCTTAAATGTATAATGTATTCTTGTGCGTAACATCCACATGCTAAATTTCAATAAAGAATATAATGAGTCACGTTCAATTAAAAAAAAATAATAAGAATATAAGCATCTTCGGTGATGGGCATCAATCTATGACACGTGTAAACAACAATACTCTTTAAGATGTAGGTAAAACCTTCCAAATTAGAATCTGTCTTGCATGGCAAACCTTTCAGCGTAATACTAACTATTTTGAAAGATGTTACACCAAATGTAGTACCAGGTTGCACCATCGCCTCGCTCAATTATTGCGTAAAATAATCATTGTATTTCGGTGGAAGGGTGTACGTATAAGACGATCATCTTAATCTTCTTGAATGGCAAAGTGTCTGTGATTGGCTTCAGGTAGAACCCGCGTTCCATATGAATTTCACTATAAATGACCTCACCTGCTGCAGGGAAGAGCGCATGTTCGTTTAGTACTTCAATCTCGTAGAAAAGAAAACTATATTTTTCTTTCTAAAACACTGACTAGCGAAATACATGTGTTGACAGTCAAGTGCTATGAAAATAATTAGTTTGTCGGGTCGTATCGGTATCGTAATGTCTAAAATCAGCCAACTCAATTCGCCGGATCGCAGTAGAGCTACGTCTCTATGCATTACGTTCTGTTTTGTTAATATAAATATATCACGAAATTAACATGGCTGCCCGATTGAAGCTACACAACGGTGGAATGCTCCAATATGCAAGTATTTGTACAATATCTGCACATTCATATGCTAGATGTTCGCGCGACTTCGTCTGTTGGATTTTAAGATGAACATGTGTATTTTTTTTCTCTGTGAGAAATAATTAATTACGTCGACTCTTTTTACATGATTAAGGATGACTGACCATTCGCTACTTTGATACTATCGTTTGACTAACTGGTCGCTGAATTTTATTATTATTATTTTATAGGTGGAAGTAACATACGAGTATGTAGTCCACCTTTTTTTATTTGATTAAGTAGCAAAAGAGCATGCAGTCCACCTGATGGTAAATGGCAACTGCCGCCCATGGACATTTATAATCCACTCCAGATAAGACTAGAATCCTATCTGAGGTCGATCACAGATGCATTGCTACCCCTGAGTACTAAGTTGGAAAGCCTCGGATAAGTAAGTCTCCCTTACCACACCCTTCAAGCCAGGAGACAGCAGCGCTTAACACTGCTGTTATTAGGCAGAAATAGGTGGGTCATGCTCGTTTGCTACTCCATCATATAAAAATATCAGAAGGTACCACTGATATTAATAGTTATCATAAAAAAATCAGCAGTCAATTTTCATATTAAACATTTTAAACCCAAGCAACGCCGGGACGTTACTCTAGTATAAACAAACGTTCCATCCGAGTTTGATGAAAAGGATAACCAGAGGTCGCTGATGGATAGCCTTTGACCGTGTATCGAACCCGGGATCTCATTGAACCAGTTACTTGACCAGCGGTGCAGTAGCTCTACGCTTAAAGGTACAGGGTGTTACAATTAATTTAATTATTTTTAACAGACTTTAGAGGTTAAGGGCTTTAAGTTTTGAAGGTGGTAGAACTTTTGTGATTCGACTCCGGCACCACCGTTGCACCTATTTCTGTCTTTTAACAACAGTGTTAAGCGCTGCTGTATTCTCGTTTAAAGGATATGGTAAGGGGTATTTACTTATTCGAGGCGTTCCAACTTAGTATGTTAGATAGTTAATTAGTCTGTTATCTATGGTCGACCTCATGGAAGTACACAAATTTGATTTGTGATTGATTACAAATGTCCGTGTGCGGCAGAGGTCAGTTATCATTAGGTTGACTGCGTGCTCATTTGTAACTTGTATATTATGAAATAAAACGGACAGGTAAACCCTACAGTGTATGATTGCACAGTTTTTTTTTATTATCGGATAATTATGTCAGATATTTCGGAAGGATATACAGCAAAAAAAATGCGTTACAAAATTTAATCGGCACTGAACATTACAAATCCTTAACTTAAGAATCGTTAACTATACCAATGCAACTACGTATGCCTGTCCTATCCTGCGCCTATTATTTACAGCTGCTGCCACCCGCTGGCGTCACGCTCGCGTCACGCTGGCGTCACGCTGACGTGTGTGCACGCTCGCCTGCCCCGTCGACGTCAGGTCAACCAGTTGGGGAATGACACACGCCAGTGTAAGTTTACACGGTAACAGTGAATCTAGGTTGTAGTTTCTTTTTAGATAGATAAAGATTCGTTTCAGATACCCGGATAGAGTGATTTATTGATTTTTATGTGTGCACCTTTTCGGCAATGGGGATTGATAGATAATTATTAATAAAGTGATATTATTGTTATTTTACAATATACCACTATTTGTTATTAAATATAAAATTACACCCTATATATTTTTAGCATAATGAGTTCGATTCGTTATAGATTAAATTTGAGACACTTTTAGGTGAACAATATAAATTTATGGATTTTTTTATTACATAGCAATTATTTTTTAACAGATGGTGAAAGGTAATCCTGGAAGACTTAACTAGAGATAAAAAAAAATTATATGATAGTAGAAAAAAATATATTTTATGAAAATAACAATATTTTTACATATCTAAGTATCAATAAGGACAAAATTATTTACAGTCAAAGTGCTAACATAAGTTGCGAAGAAAGATTATTATGCTTACGGTATACAAAAGTAAATAATAATGTTTCACCTCTTTTATTATTATGGCTAAACCTTCATGAAAGTAAAATATTGTATTGCGTTATTAGATGTACAACTTATAGGTAGGTACTAGTTTATTAAATAAGAGAGGTCATAGGTAAGTGTGTTCACAGGTCATGTTATACAGGGCGATGTGTAATGCACTGATGAATTTACATTTAACCTATATCTGTCGCGGTTTGCTGCTCCAAAGGGCAAGAAGAGCGTAATCACACACAGGAAATGATATATGAATATGAATACCCTAGATTCGGTAGGTTTCGTAATGGTTGTGGGTTTTATACCATTACTAGATATCTATGCCGTGTTGAACTGTCACATGTTGAATTAGAACGTTCCAGAACGTTCCAGAACTTTCGTTTTGTATCAATCAGACTATATAAGAATAATTATTTATTTACTTATTTGTTTACTATTATGGAGGTTCTTGCAGCGCTTCTTGTACATAACGAACCAATTTCCTAAGCGGTGGTAACTAGTTGACGGTTAAGAAGAGTTCTGTATAAAACAATTTTGAATAAATGTTTTTTTTTTAAATTTGATTTGTCAATCGAATACTGTGTACATACCATTCGTTTATTTTTACACATATGTAAAAGATGATTTAGTTTTACATAGATTTTTAAATTAAGTATATAAGACGCTGTTATTAGTATAGTTGTAACTTAAAACCAAACCGGTTAGGACACATATTACACCGGTCGATCTTTATCACTAAGAAAACGCTATATCCCAGAACCTAATATGCCTAGCAAATAGGAAGTATCCGAAAAACAAAAACAGTTACAAAGTTAAAAAAATCACGATGTAAATTAATATATGATATGTAATTGTAATATTATTTATAAACAGCCTGTAGATAGTACCTACACCAGTAGCAATGAGTCAGCGACGCTATCTGCCTGTGTGGCTTTCACTCAATTTTACGCCGATAAATCTACTACATAGTACATAGTAAAGCATAGAATAGTATGGAGTACGACGTTTCTACCTAAAATACCAGTTCTATGTATTTCTTCAAATTAATGGCAGCATCTATTTCCGATTTTTCACGCATTTTTTTATAAGGAGCAATCATACATGCAGGTCGCGTAATGGTAAGTGCCTCCTGCCGCCGATGGACATCTGTAATCAACTTCAGGTAAGATTAATCATACCGGAGGTCGACGATAAATACATTGTTATACCTTAGGACTAAGTATTGACGCTTCAGATAACTATATCTCCGCTACCACACCGTTTAAACTAAAACACAACAGCGCTTCACACTTGTTATTAAACAGAAAAATGTGTCAGACAGAAAAATTGCTCGTGACCTTCATTTCACTGTATTTTTTTTAATCTAGACATAAGAATGTGATATTTGTACGCCAACATTAGGCACAGTAAGCGTCTCCCAATATTGTAAACACCTATTATATTCCTTACTGCCAAGTAAACGATTATGATTATGGTAATTCACACATACAGGACTAAAAGCAAAATTCTGATATTCCTGCTCCATCCACTTCTGACCAATGAAGAACACAAGCCTATGAAACATCACAGGGGAATTATATCTAAGTTAAGCCGCTAGTTATGAGTCACCGTCAGTAACAGCCTGTGACTTTCACTCAATTTTACGATAAACAGCTTTAAACGGATTGGTTTACTGCATGATGTAGTAAGGGCTATTGGCACGTTAAGCGTTCCAGGTCACAGTCAATGCATTTCTGCGTATAGGTTACGAAGCCATTTTATTATTCATAGTAGAATTGAAGTAGTAAATGAGCATGCAGTCGACCTCATGATAAAGGTCAACTGCTGCCCATGAATATCTGAAATCAGCCCCAGATAAGATTAGAGTCACGGATGGGTTGCTACCCCTGAGGATTAAGTTAGAACGGCTCGGATAAAAATGTCTCTAAAAACCAGAAGAACGCGTTTAAAACTCCAGAGTCGAACTGCAAAGGCTTCTATCTCACTATATCTACCATATCTATATCACCTAGTACTATTTTACTACCTAGGGCAAAAATAGTTTAAAAAAAACTTTTTGGAATGTACTTTAATACATATTTTGAATTATGTATACTCTTTGCACTATGCACTTTGCACTAAACGAAACAACACAAAGAGATGGTAGCTTATCGACGTCCAAAAAGGAATTTTGTAAATTATTTAAGTTATACAAAATATTTTAACTACGTTTCATTCCTATGTTGCATTAGCATTCAATAACCATATAATATTATAGTTATTATTACATAAATTATCACGAGTAAAACAACTTACGTGTAGATAAATCTGTAATGGTATTTTTGATTTTAAAACCAAAGTTGCCAATAGGCCCAATACCGGGCAGTTTATTTAAATTTATTTTCCAGTTAAAATTCATTTGTTTCGGTTGGTATGAATATATTTGATTTTAAGCCGCGCTCTTCAATTCTAAAAGTTTTTGTTTGTTTTTCATTTTACGCTCGCAAATTCACAGTAACTCACCTAAATAAAAAAGCTGAGCTTTATTGTAAACAACTACTGCGTTGTATTTTTTGGAAATAAATTAAAAAATATTCTCTTTTTCGCTATAAATGAAGATCTACTGATTACAATACCGGGTATTTATAATGAATGCTTTACGTTTTAATGATTTAATATAATTATTTGTGACTTTATCGTCTTTAAATGAGGTATTTTAAAGTACACGGCGCGACTGCTACGACGCCATGACAACGCCTAATGCTGCCTTACACAGGCGCTTAAGCGCCGCAGTTCCCTGGTTTAAATGATGTATTAGGCTTACCACCTTAGTCCTCAGTTAGCAATGCATCTTTGGTCAATCTCAGATAGGACTCTAATCTTATCTGTGATTGATTACAGATATCCATTCACGGTAGTAAACACTTACCAATAGGTACACTGTATGCTCGTTTGCTACTTATGCAAAAATAAAAATATAATGTATATTTTATGGGATTGAAGAAAGAAAAGAGCACTGTATGCTCAGATGGTAAGTGATCACTGCCACTCTGGTCTGCTACAAGCGTCCTAACTGAAGTTGATTACAGATTCTTTGCCACTCCCGAGAGCTGAGATGGCCGACTAATATGTAACTCAAACTTCCATACTTTACCACCAAAGGATGGATCCTGGCCACTCTGATCTGCTATAAGCGTCCTAACTGAAGTTGAATACAGATTCTTTGCCACACCTGAGAGTTGAGATAGCCGCCTCATATGTAACTCAAACTTCCATACTTTACCACCAAAACGTATAATTGCTTCACATTTTTTAAAACTAGCCGTAAAGTCCTAAATATTTGAAATCAAATATGGTTTCCTAGGCATTTATTGTTATCAGTAAAATAGGACATAAATAAACAATACAAACCATAGCAACGGTGTACCATAGAAACATGTAGCGTTGAGTCACCGATAGCGATGCGCAAGCGCAAGATGAATAATATTCTGAGTCACGCGCTGTCGTTATGTCGCCGTTGTTTTGCTCGTTTTTACGTGAATTTCGTAATTGATAGATTAAATGATTTGATTTGAAATAACAGGAAATCGAATAGGCTTTTTGGTTTTGTGTAATAAAATAAAGTTAATGCTGTCAATAAATATATTTTTTTTGTTTTTAAGTAATAACAAGGTTGACTGTGATTTTGTGTTTAAAACATAATTGTAATGGGTTGTTAAAAATAATTACTTAGATAGTAAAAATATCATTAAACGGTGTATATCTCGTGTTCAGGGTTCGAGGTGTAATTCTTGGAATTTTAATTTTTATTTTACTTAGTAACAGTGGACAATTTCTATAGCGCTCTTATAATGTTCAATGTTAATAATTAGTAACTGCCGTCTATAGATATCTGATTTTACTGAAAGTAAATCAGAAATTGTGAAATCATGCAATGCCATGCTAAAGTGTATCTTCCTTGATAAGCCCGCCAAGCCAAAACACATACAGAAGCGCTACTT
>DWRA01000559.1:0-23483 GCA_018250295.1 Spathilepia clonius | reverse complement strand
AAATATATATATTGTGTTTTTTTTTAATATAAGTTTGAAGTAGCAAGCTGCAGTCCATCCGCTGGTCACTGCCGCGTACGGACACGTTATAACCAAGTCCATAAAAACATGAGTTCTACTTAGAATAATATTACAGATGCTGATTCCTAAACATTAATTCTCTAATACTCTACTACTCTACTACCAAATCGCAAAACTGCTTCACGCTAGAAATAGGTATGGCGGTGGTAACTTGCCAGTCGAGCCATACTAGTTCTACCACTTTTCCTTTTAATATTGTTATGTATTCCGACATTGTTGTTTTTATTATTTTACGTTTGACAACCCTACATAGGACTGATGTCCCCGGATATTGATAGCAGGTATCTCTACTAGAAATAGTTTTGGTAACGCATTACAGATAAAATGCGTTGTGGGTAGGCCCTCGCAGGTTGATTCTGGACCGATAACTGGTTTCGTCTTGTGCGAGTCGAGATTACCGATTCGTAGTATTTTGGAGAGAAGATTCTATCCAAATTGCTATTTGTATGTTGAGATTGTGATATTTATTGATACAGTTACAAGAAGAGTTACACAATAGACTTATTTATATACCTTATATTAACTTTGATTCTTCGTTCGAAAGTTGTTTTATTTATAATCTATCTATGTAATAATATAAAATTGAAAATGTAATTTTGTAAAACCTCTTGGAATTAAGTTATTAAGGGTTAAAGAGAAATATATTGAGAAAGTCTTTTCCTCGAAAGTTCAAACAATATTTTCAAATAGGCAAATACTAAGTTGGCCAGTATGGTAAACGCCTACGGTGTAGAAAATGTATATATTTCCTTCTAGAATATCTTTGTTTCTCAACAGCAGGATATAAAGCGGTGAAAGAAGATATTATGCAAGATGCATAATAATTTTATTTCAAAGAGCATTCATTTTTACATAATTTAAAAATTTGTTTAGGTATGATGGAATGCTAAGTTTAGAAAATAAATAAATATACGACATTTTATTTAAACAAAAATGAGTCACTACTCACAAAACTAGTATCCGCCACACATGCTTATCTGTACTTGTCTTAAAACAAATAATAGGAGACCTACACAAAGTCCATGACAGATATATTATTGCCGTTATAAACAGCCGTCACATACCGCCACGCGTAATCCTTTTCTTTGGCTGACCTGATTGTTTCTAGTATCTGTACCTATAGAGTGTATCTCTTTTCCTGGTTTTCAGTTTTTACCAAGCTCGTACAATACATAGAGTAATTAGCAAAATCTAACATAAATATTGCTCCAGCTTATTTGTTGCTTTCGCCGATGTCATTAATGTTGTCTAGTTATGTATTCATTAATTAAAATAGCTTTTGTTTATAGTCGCTTAAGAATTCTAGATTTAATTAAAAGTAAACAGAGCCAGTTGCGTCAACTGTAGCCTTGTGTGTCGTATGGAAAAAATGAAAACAGCCGACCGGCGGTCATTCAAAGTATGTTACCAACACCATATGTCGCACGATGACACTTTAGAGAACAAAAAAAATCAATAACGATTCGGACCACTGACAGAAGGTCAAACAAAACCATAACTAGCTTCGAATATTCGTAGAATACATTGTAAATCTCTTTTATAGCTACCATGGCGTAGCCGTGACGTTTGAAATATTACTGGGAGCCTTTTCTACCTGAACTGGGACCATCATTATGGTCTGCAATCATTGTCGGCAAGTCCAAGTCATTTCGGACCTTTTTGTGGAAGATATTCTCAATATTATAGCGAGAAACAACGAAGTTAACGGTTATGCACGCCATAAGCTTTTTTCAAAAGACTTTTTTGCTATCTAGCTGGCAGAATGAGTTTAAAAGCAATCTTGTAAAACAAACCGCATCTTGTTTTGTGATTACTAACGATGGGTAGATGAAATATGATAAGTGTTGTGTGTTTAATGTTATAGATAATTAAAAATATTTAAAACACTTATATTATTTTGTACAAAAGTCGGTAATCAACTTAAGTTAGTTAAACCCATTTTTCCTTCGCATTAATTTTAAAATACTAGTTATGATGGCAATAATATAATAATTATGTTATCTTTAATGATTACATGTATAAAGTAATGATTAGATCAAATGGTATTTAATTAGCACATCAAAACTATATTATTTCTAAATTGTTTTATTATTCAAGTCATTATTTTAATATATTTTTTAAGTCTGCCTACTTAATTGTAATGAGTGTATTTTAGTGTCTTTGTTTAAGTTTATTTATTATTATTAGCAATAAAATACGAATAGACAATAATATTGTTTACTTTTTCTTTAAAGTATCTAAATTTAAATTCCAATCTGTAATTATTTCAAATTATGTGTCATCATGGAAATAAGGGCTGTGCATAGGAAACAACAGAAAATGTTGATAAATTATTTATTTTTAAGTTAGTAGCATGTTAAATGGTCGACAAAATCATACTCAAATATTTATATTGCCTGCATAATTACAAATAACATTTTACGCAAAAAAAAATACATTTTCCAGAAAAATATTAAATGTAAATTATTATAATACAAAGTAATAACTTGGTTTAACAATAGGAAATATATTTATAATTATGTAGCCAATATTTACACTGTCAACATTATTCACATCTTATCTAATGACTAGTAAAACTATACAGACATCAATAACTCTTATACAATACTTTAATTACATCTATGTACAATATATTTGGTAACAATGAGATAATATAATATACTATACCAAAATACTTATGCAAGTTTTATTCAATCCCTATACTGGCAATATTTGTTAGTCTACGCATTATGTATTTATCAGTCTTAGCGGATAACAATATCCTTAGTCAATTCAATGATTTACAAATGATACATTTTAAAGGTCAACATTTAATACATATCTATTCAATGATGTAAGGCTAGATTCTACGATACGTATGGGATATAATTTGTAACAATACAGTCTCTTTATAACATAATATATAAATAGGCTTGTCTACTTCAAGGAACGAATTAGTCAATATTTGGCCGCAAAGATCTAACCGAACATATTATTATCACGACGTTATAAGGCATGGCCAACACAAAGTACTGCCTATTCTACACATGTGCTTGGAATGTAGCGATCCATTTAGAAATATCTTTCAGAGATAACGAGTTTAGAAACATGTTATCTGTGTACGGTCGAATGGGTTTGAGGTAAGCACTCGTGTACAGAGGATCGAGGTTGTAAGTAACCTTGCTCGTCGAGCATTGAAGGGGAGTGATGGTTGGGATGTTTACGCATCGTGTTAGGAGGTCTGGGTCGACCGCCATATGGTTGTTCATAGTTTTGAGTGTCGATAGAAATGTAACTATGATGCGGGTTATCGCAGTCTTGAATTTGACTCGTCAGTGTCGTGTTAGTCAACATAGATGTGTCGTCCTCTATAGTTATACCGACATTGGCAGTTGTCGGTGTCTGTGGAGGGATTGCATCGTATTTGTACCATTGCTCAGGCGCAGTAGGCGATGCCGTATATCTAGAAGGATGCCGCCTGCCATTTGGACAGACGCCATGGTTGTAATTTATTGAGTCTTTATTCCATTGTAAGTTTGAGATATCTGGCATAACAAACCTAATTTTTTCCCAAAACTTCTTTTCACCCCACAAAAGAACGTTGCATGTCTTCAAGTAGCTTTGGAAGTCTAAATCTAAATTTAGTGCACTTACATCTGTTGTTAAAACGAATACTACTCTATGCCGTCTAATGGAAGGGTGAATAGAAGTGATGACATTTTTAATTGCCGCTTTAAATGAAACTTTGGACCACTCGTTTTGTAAAAAGTTAAAAGAAACAAATATTAATAATCTCTTTGATGATTCGGCAGCATTAGTTATCTGTTCTGATAAGTAATTCTCAGGTGCATGTTGCAAGTCTCTGTAATGGAAACACATTGTATATCCAGAGTGCTCCATTTCAGGCGCTACCACTTTAGAAACAAAATCATCATCCAACAAACTATATACAGCGTACCCGTCATACAATCGATCTCTATCAAGTTCACTTTCTTGAATAGAAGCACTTTTGAATAATCTAACTCCATATTTTGAATGCGCCCATAATCTTACATTTTGCCTAAAAGAGAAAGCTAAGGCACCGAACAGTAAAATCAAAATGACACTTATTAAAACTACAGCTAACAGTGGCACAAAGTTCAGCTTAATAGTGCTTACTTCATCATATTGATATGGTTGATTTTCAGTTGGAACAGTATTGTCCGTTACACTAGAATCACGACACTTATCTATCACATCAAATACAGTCAAATTTGAGCTTTGTCCGTTATCATCAGCACAATATACTTCGATTGGGTCTTCATAATTCTTCTTAAACCAGTTTCTCAATAACATAACGTTGTCACAAGTACAAGTAAAAATATTACCCTGCACGTTAACATTTTCCAAATGCGTAATAGGGGCCAACTTTTTATCTAAGTTGAGAATCTTATTGCCTTGAAAATGTATTACTCTCAAAGATGACAAATTCTCGAACGTCTTGTTTGCGACTGTGGTCAGGAGATTATCATTTAAGTAGAGCTCTCGTAAGTGCTTTGTTTGAGAGAACTCCCCTCCCGACAATTCTGTTAAATGGTTGTTTTCAAGATGAAGAACGTTTAATGAATGCAGTCCATTAAAGGTATCATTGTCAATAGAAGCTATATTGCTATTATTCAAATATAGCTTATGTAACTTCTTCTTACCAATAAACAAATGGCTTCCTAAAGAAGCAAAGTAGTTGCCGTCCAAATATAACTCAGTGGCATCCATAGGTATTTTTTCGGGGACCTCAGTGTAACCGACATTAGAGCAGTCAATAACGTTAGAGTTCCAGTTGCTGTCATGAAAACATGAGCAACCTTCAGGACAAGTCATTTTGCAATCACATGCTTCGAACTCACAGCAGAAGCAACTCGAAGAACAATGAGTTTCATAAGAACAAAGGAACTGAGTTTCAGGAACATCCATTAAATTTGCCTTCCCTCCATATTTGTTGTTAACAACTTCACACGTTACGGAATCTAAATCCACGAATCTTGGATATTGCCTCATGTGATTCCAAAGATTGATTTTTTGTAGCCAAATCATGTGACAGTTACATACAAATGGATTGTTCCCAATAAAAAATTTTGGCAATAATCTGTGCTTTGGTATGTGGGGCAGAGTGAACGCCGATAACTCGATAGTTCTCAATTTATTGTCAGTCACGACTACCTTTTCTAAGTTTCTTTTTTGTATGAATGTACCTGGATGAATAGTTTGAATTTTGTTGTTATTTAAGAAAAGGACTTCTATAGAATCCGGTACAGACCTTTCGTCAATATTTTCTAAAGCATTAAAGCTAACGTCAAGCATTCGAATATTTTGTTGCGCATTGTGCTCGTTTTCTAATTTTGTGATATTATTTCTATGAATATCTAGCCATTCTAATCCCTCAGGCATATAACTGTAATCAAAATAAATGATGTTATTATCAGATATATTAAGCCACCCCAGAGTACTCATTTTATTAAAAACACCACGGATGTCGCTCAATCTATTTCCATCTAATCGTATGGCTTTCAGAGTAGGGTTAGACAAAAATGCATCCTGTCCAATGTTTTCAATCTTGTTGGAAGCTAAATTTAGTACTTGTAATGAAGGCAACGTACTAAATGTGTCTTTAGGTATGTTAACAATGTGATTGTCAACAAGGCGTAATCCATATAGTTCTTCTAAGCCTTCAAATGATGTATTTGAAACTTTTGATATGTTGTTTTTGCCAATATCAAGAGATTTCAAAAATCTTAACTTCTTAATTCCGTCAGGAATTGCATTCAAACTATTTCCATTTAATCCTAAATCTTGTAGGTAGGTTATATTTTCAAAACATCTATCATGAATGTTTGAAATTTTATTATTGTCCAAGTATAATTGGCTTAAAACAAACAAATTAGAAAAAATGTGCTCGTTTAAAACTTTTATTTTGTTATCTGAGATTGAAAGTTGGTGTAAGTTCTTTAATTCAGCAAAAGCGCCGTTACTGATTACTTCAATAGCATTGTTATCCAGATTTAAGACTTGTAAATTATTTAAATCTTGAAACGATTTTGGATCCAAACGACCGAGTGCGTTGTATGACAAATTCAAAATAATTAGTCGAATTAGACCTGCAAAAGTATCTCTGTTGACCCAATCATTTGTTAATCTATTTCGCGATAAATCCAATTTCTCAAGCTGGTCAAGTCCTTCCAGTAGTCCTGGCGCTAATACAGAAAGCGAATTGTTCGCTAATGAGATTTCTTTGATGACACGTGAGGACTGAAATAGTTCAGGGGGAACGGCGACTAACTTATTGCCCGACAAGTTCAGAATTTTTAATGAGTTCAATCCTACAAATGCTCTATCACCAATTTCATTAATTAAGTTATTCTGAATTTTCAAAACTTCTAATGATCGAAGACTAGATAGTCCGTTGTCAGGCAACCGTAAAACGTTGTTATGAGATAAATCAAGCATTTTTAATCCAGTATTACATGATTTACCAGGTGCAATTGGACCTTTTCCCCAGTCAGAGAAGCCTATTTCTGAAATGTCTTGTATTCTGTTATTTGTCAAGTTTAGTGATTCTAAACTAAAAAGCGGACAAAAAACTTCTGAAGGCAGCATGTAAATGTTGTTGTCCCCTAAGTCTAGTGATCTAAGTTCCATTAAACCACGAAAACTTTCGGCGTGAAACTCCATTGTCATCGCTGGCCAATCGGTGTTATAGGAGCGTAGAGTCAAGCTAGTCAAATCACGCAAAGGGGACAAAACAGTAGCGGGCACGTAGCGTATCTTGCAGTATTCAATGCGCAGGTCTTCTAGTTTACGCAACTGTCCCAAAAAGCTACCGGTGTTCATGTGCAAAGAACTTTCGAAGAAAAGCAGATCTGTACAAGTAAGCTTCAACTTGTTGATATTGTACGCCTGCGCGGTAGTGATGTTTTTAAACAAGAAGTCCGCGGAGCCGATGGTTTTGATGTTACACGTGAGAAAGTTAGATTCACTCAACTTTGCGTCCGAATAGTCCCACTGACAGCCGGCGGGGGCGGGCGGCGCGGAGCGTGCGCGCGCACCGGCCACCACAACCAAACACATCCAAACTTTTAACGAAATCATTTCGTATAAGTTTTTCGTCATATTTTCACAATAACACAGTTCATTTGTCACTTATATATCACTAGTAGTAGAGTTCAAAACTTTTAGACACTTTGCGGTCGATAAATTAAAGTCTATACCGATGTGTACGCTTCGTTTTACAGCGTATGTAAACAGAGATTGCGAGAGCGCGGTAAAACTTTTGACGCAGCCATGCTCCCCTGCGGTCGGGCGGTAACTGACCTACGTAAGTTTGAACGAACGAAAGCCGCATGGGTGTCAGGCGGAGGGGTGCGCGGGGCGTGGAGGGTCTTGAAGTCGACGGGTGGGACCCGCACTGCATCGGTTTACAACAGATGGCACGCGTGTTTTTAAACACTTGAAAAATATTGGTTATGCAGCGTAGAAGACTTAGGCCTGCGTGATTCGTTGGCTGCACCTCCTCAGGTTACATCTCAAAGGAGGTCGCTTCGACAAAGCGCACAGTAGCACTATTTAATACCAGTGTAAGTATTGTTTTCGAAAGAAATATATTTTCGTATTTGACTAAAATCGAGCATTTCAATAAATATCTTATATATTTATTGCCGTAAATAAATACAATTTTAATAATAAACGAAGTAATTTTAATGTATCAACCAACTTATGTTATGCGGCCTTGCATAATTTATTAACAATAGACTATTGTATTTTCATCTTTTAAATGTTATAAAGCATAGATAATATTAAAATTACTTTATTAACCGGGTTTATTTACATTAATTAAAATATAAATTAATTATATTACCATGTATTCATTTTATTTATTTTGATCATGAGTGTATTAATAAAAAAAAAAAATTACCATTTTCTATCTTTGTCCATAATTATTACATTTTATTTTACAATCTTCTTTTTTATTATACAATTGAAGCTTATCGTGCCAATTTTACATAAAATTAAATAATATTTGAAGATTTCTGGATGATAACTTATGTTTTTTAAGTTAAAGCAGTAGAATAAAATATCATGTAGTCCAACTGATATATGTTACTGCCGCCCATGGACATCGACATATATGTTGAAAGGAAGAACGCCTTCAGTGAACTTTAAGGGACCACTAGCATGGCCTTTAGGCGCACGGATGCATTGAAGGTGGCAGAAAATTTTGTGGTTCGATTCCAGCGCCACTTTCGCCACACTTGTTTCTGGCTAAACAACAGTGTTAAATGTTGCTGTATTCCGGTTTGAAAGGTGTGGTAAGGGAGATATATCAGACGCGTTCCAAAAATGATAATGCGTTAACTAAATAGAAACGCCCAAAAGCTTTATGAAGTTTTTCGACATTTTATTTTGCAAAATTAAGTATGTTACTTAACTGACAAGTTATTATAACGTACCAGCCAGGCTTTCACTGAGATAAGCCATACATCACATGAGAGTCACATAAAGATGTTTTAGATAGCCCAGTATTATCAAGATTAAAGTGTGGGTTGAGTAAGTATCATAGGGTGAATAATTCGCCATTCATCACGATTTTAGCATATAGAGTGGGTCGTGGCCACTCGTGGCACGATGTTACACGGTTCAGATGACTACTCACATATGAATGATTTCAGTCCTGTAAAACGTATGGCGTGTCCCAATTAGGCATTAAAAAGCAACATGATAAAGGATTAGCAAGAGTCGTAACAATATCACAAGCGACCTCAAATTTATAAATTGAAATCAAAGTTCTTAGAACTTGCATAAAATATATCTAATAGCGTCGAATAATATATCTTATCCTTTTAATAATCTTGAAAATATGGAAATTGGCTAAATTTTGTAGATGCATATGTTGTCATAATATGTGAAATCACACATTTTGTGGTGGAACTACTGCTTTTATTCACAGAATTGCTGCAATTCTATTAGTATTTAAATACTTGAATACATCACAAATATCAATGTTTACTCCTTAAAACTTTCAGTTTACTTGGCCCATAACCTTACCCTTTACTACTCAATTTATCCTTCCGGTTTATTTCTTAAGCTTTTTTGGATTTCATTCATCCTAGCAGCCAGCATCTCCCACGGTAGATGCAATTCGACGCGCGTGTCGTGGCATCCGATGGCTCGCGATTAGCTGCGGTGACTCAAGAGTCTCAAGACGTTTTTCTAACTGCCTCTGTGGGCATACACTTTTTAGGATTGAATCTTTTTTTAGGAATTACTTGTCTATGCAAATAAATGAAACTGGACTGGGATTGTCTTTGTATTCACTTTGTTACTTTACCAGAAACAGTTGGATTTATTTGGAACTAAAATAAGTTAACGCAGTAGAAAATAAATAAATAGTCAGTTAATATTCACCTTATTGGAAAATATTAGTAGAAATAAATACATTTCAGTGTCCAATATTGTAACTGACGTTCATGAAAGCTCAGAAATTTTAATATGGGTAATTATTTTTAGTCAAATTTTAAACCCCAGAAAATTCAATTGTAGTTATAGAGTAATAATTGAACATCAATTTATTAAAGGATTAAATTTGGAAATAATGACTAACAAAATAAGTTACTACCATTTTATGCTCAAAATTAAAAATGAGCATTTATAAAGCCAAAATATTATTATGGATGCATAAGAATCTCCTAAAAGTGGACAATAAAAGTACATTGTATGTGGTTTTTATTAGTGTCACACGTCTTTTCAAAATTTTTTGACACCGCAGTATCTTTTGTGAGCTATTCATACTCTTTCAATTTGCTCTAAGCTGTCAATCATTTTCTATTGAGTGCTGTATCCGCCCCTTCCGTCAGAATTTATCGTGTTCGTATATGTACTTCCTTTTTAGATTCACCACGATAAATTGGTGTTCGTTATGAAAACTGATATAAGAATTCAACATTCATTTGTCTTTTTTCTCAATTTTAGGACAATTTTGGCGTGAGCAGGTGAGCAGCCAGCATAAGAAATATCTAATATCCGTTTGGGAAATAAACAAAGGAAGATTATTTTTAATAGTATTATATCGATGAATAGATCGAATGAAGTCAACAATAATAAAACAAATGAATAAAATTATTCTGCGCAAATATTTTCATAAAATTATTTTTATGAAATTATCCCGCTAATAAAATTATGCATTAGAATAAACAGTTTCCGTTAACAAAAAAACGTTTGAAACATCTAGCCTCCTTTCTAAGAAAGAGAGCTATCGACTCGCATCTTGGTCCATTGATATTCTCGGTCAATATTGAGAGTCAATATCTCACGTGGCAATGACGACCTAATATTTACCAGCCAACAACAAACAAAATATTACCACTTATCTGTAACAACTGGTTCCGAAAACATCTTATAACCATCTTGGCATAGGAACGTCACATAATAATCTTAGCTCTGTCATATATTGTTCGACCAATTTCAACGAGGTTTATTACATTTAGATACAAATCTTTAACACTGTCTTAAACTTAAATACTCTTTGCCGCTGTAGACATGAAAACAGTTTCATGTCAATATTATAGAGATAGAAATGGTTATGTCTGTGGTGTCTGCATAAGTACCACGAAGAGTTCTACTAACGTTACTTTCATTTGTTTTGATATATGTTTATGACACTTGCGATACAGGGAATACTATGTAGTGCGAGACTATCACTGAAAATAATGAAATATATTTTTATATAAACATTTTTAAACAAAAAGTTATATAATGGAGAAAAGAAATAAGAAAGTTTTATAGACGACAGGCAAATTCACACTATAAGAGAGGCGAGAAAGCAATTTATTGTTATCGCCGTATTTGCTGTCGCTGTTAACGCGAACAATAAAACTGTAGCAAAATCAATACTGCAATGATGCTTCATAGTTGAAGGCTTCCATGCGAAATGAGTAATGAATAGTTAAGTGGAACTTATAAAGTGCAATTATTTGAACTTAAAGGACTTATTTACATTATAATGTTTATGTTCGTATTTATTAAGGTATTTCTAATACGCTTTAATATTGAAGAGTCTTCAATTAATGACTATTATCAAAATTAAATTGATATCTCTCAAAATATTTTAGAAGAATAAATGTGTATCATATAAATCATGTGAGCATGTAGTTTTATAATTATTATTTGATATTGAATAGCATTGTCTGTAATAATTATGTTCCTACCGTGGTGGTGTATTTTAAAATAAAACAAAAAAATACGTAATATACATAAACACATATAATTAACTTGCAATTAAATATTTAAATCTACAAATGAAAACAAGGGAAATGTTTGTCTACATGTTTTCAGATTTTAATTTCCCCGGTAAATTTAGCGTTCCCGAATTTCGGCCATTTCGGTGACCGACGAAGCGAGTCGAATCGTAGTGTCCGGAAGCTTCGTAATTGAAACGGCTCTACGTGAAACTTAGACAAGGCAGCACAACTGCAGCCAAATTGAAACCAAACAATATTATTGGAAACAATTGTACGACCAAGCCTTTTGACTCCATTCAAAATTGCATTCAAACAATAGTTTTTTCCGTTGCTCTTTCAAAAGAAACCAGTAGAATTTAAATATAGCCGCAAAAGAAATGACTGTTCTAAAGCTTTCCCGGATTCATGATAAATTCTTTTAGAAATTATGCCCTGCAATAAAAATGGTGTCCGTCACCACTTAGACAAAAGAGTTCTACCGCAATTATACTATTGCTGCCATGAATCTTACGAACAATAGCTTTTAGTATTAAGGACCATTTTGACTAGTTTACGGCTGTCAACACCGCAAATAATTGTTTTATACCAAATATGCTTCCATCATAAATCTGCGCTGTATTGTAAAGATGTTGTAAAACAATTAACATTTTTGTTTGCAACATTTTAGTTTTATCTTAGTGCGCGGTGAACAGATAAACATGTCTCAAGAACGGTAAAAGTTGTGTCAAAGACTTTATTATTACAACATACCTCATTAAAAGTTACACGATTTGGAAATAACTTTTCTAATCGATTGTCTAATTTATTACTTACTTGTTTGTTAAGTCGTTACCTTTTTCCGGTCGTATATCTGGATGGACAAATTTAAGGCAACAAGCCTTAAATGTGCGATTATGTTGTGGAATTAGACATGAAATCATTTAGAGGTAACTATGAATGTTAAAGACGTTTTAGAGCTGATCAGGACAAAATATTGCTTGCATTTTTATAAAAGACTTGTCTTACTGTTAAAAAATAACGTGTCAATAAGACGAGTGCAGTACTCACACAGTACAGTAACACTCATCAAAGATGTATTATTATTATTATATTATATAATCCGCTGTCCTTCACGATATTGGAAAAATAAAATTTTAAAATATTTACATGCATTATTAACTTCATAGAACCTTAGAAATATGTCGGTCCAAAAGCAATTTTCTATTAAAAAGTGGTATTGATGAAAAACTTATTTTATTTGTTTAATAAGAAAATCGTTCATTATTATCGCATATCCTTTAGCGGTACGATAAGTTGGCTGGTGGTCGTAGTGAACAGGTACTCCCAAGGCACGTTTCGAGTCAAATAACCTGCAAGAAAGGGCCCGAAACAGAAAACGCTTTGTGCTAAAAACGTCGACCCCTTATCTTCCTTAGATGGCTCGTTACCATAGACTGAAGTATATTTATAGAGAACTTTATTTTGTAAAATCATTGAAGAAGGCGAACATTAATTTGATTTTTAAGCTTTATTAGTAGTTTATTATTATTATTTATATTTTTATTACAAGTATTATATAAATTTATCATAAACAGGCTTTTGATATTTTGATATTAACCTTGCACGTCGAATGTGTCACATGTACTCTTATATCGAAGAACATCTCAAAATTATTTTTCAAAAATCGAGTAATCGCAAGTAATTAAACTGCTTGTAATATACATTCAATTGTTTCCTTTGCTTCTAAAATATCCTTATTAAATATGAGTATCATTAAATATAAAGTAACCTTTAATTTATATTTACAGTCTCAAGAAGTAAAGCATTGAATGCAAGTAAAATTCCACTTTAAGGATAATAGAAACTAGAAATAAAAGTCTACACGAGCTCACGTTCATATTTTATTCCTGCTCGGCTCAAAATTTTGCGTCGCACAATCAAAATTATGCATCAGCTTTATTGTGGGTAATAAACAAGGCGCGTTATTTCTCACTTTCAAGCATTTCTCCAAATAGAATATCTATCATAGGTATTTCCATATTCGTGCCGTGTCTCTCGTCTTCATGTCTATCGTTGGATCCCGCTTCTGAGGCTTCGCACGAAGTCATCATTCATACGAGGAGATATCATCGTCGCTCTTCGTGGCCACGGCTCGGCTTGTTAACAATAAAAACGTTATCCGCTCCTTACACAAAATGTATCTCGGGAAAATGTCCAACCTCTGCTGTCTTTATTTTACTCCTTTTGCATTAGTCGCTGAGTAGATTAAAATACTTATGCTCGCTTCCCTTTAGTTCTTTATTTCTGGGCTATTTTTTATACGACTGTATGCTCAAATATTATTTGTAATAATATTTATGTCATGTGCGTTGTTTTCGAAGAAACATTGACAAGTTACCATTTTAAATGGCTTATAATTTATTTGCTAACGTAGGTTAAAGTATGGATACGTAACGAAAAAATTCAGTCCAAATATACATAGGTAGAAAAATTAAGTTAATACTGTACCTCATTATAAATTTCGTGATAGTATTTGCGCCTTTTTAAATAAATTTTTGGTATTCATGATAAGAACATTGATCGAGATCAATCCAGTTCGATCACAGATTGCTGTGTTGATGTACAAATAACATACTCTTTATAAATTGCTTAATTGGTAACAAAATGTTTTTTTTTTTTAAATTACCGTGTAAGCTGGATTTTAAGTTCCAATGTATTGCCGTAACACTACTGAACTAACTGCTTCTAGATTAGTATAAAATTAATTAGCATGTACCAATAGGTATACGGTAGATACAGTTTAAGTGAACACGACGAAGCCATTCATTTATAATGTAGAGGAAACGGCGGCACAAATTGTCAATCAGCGAGCGCCCTAAGCACACGTAATTAACAGGTGCATTAGCATGCTGCATTATGTATGCTATTGGATCTGTTATGTATAATGTAGCAGAATTCTATAGAGAAGCAGATTTTATTTTTCCAACTATTTTAAGTTAATTAAGTGTTTAAGCGATAATATTTATATTCGTTGACGCATTTTTATACTACATTGTTTAGTCATTTAACAAAATCGTCTCTAGTTTGGACTATAATTTAAGGCACCTTTCTGGATGCTATCAGAGGTTTCTTAATAATATCAGTTATCATAAATTTCTATTGCGCCAAATTACAATAATACAAAAGAGACGGATAATCTACATATTATACATACTTGTTCCTATTTGCCTTTATTAATTATTTCTATATCAAGCTGAAGTTTGCCCGTTTGATTTAGAAATAATTAATGGGTTTAAAAACCAAAATAATTCAAAATTAGTAAAATAACTTATGTAGGCAATGCAAGATCTCAAACAATACGTAGCTTGTAATATGCAAATTTACTTATAAGAAGAAATATCGTGTTTCAAAGAATATATCCCGAAGAATCATTATACCTTTTAATATCAATTTGTAATTTAACAATGTCCGTACTTTGTACCAATAAACAAAATTACATCCTCTCGCTTATATCAAGTACTTGAATAGTATTGAAAAGTCATCATTAGTATCCTGAGCAAACAACACTGTAGCGATGTTATCAACGTACAATATGATTGACGTGGACATGGTTAAATTAATAATAGTATACACGTTCTGTGACATACGTATTGTGTAATATATTTTTATGTTTATAGTATTTTGAGTGTCGTTATTGTTATTTCTTTGTACTGCTAGTTTATTTGTTTTACGTTTTCATATTATAACAATTTCTGTGTATCATTTATATGAATTATTTTTTGTACTTACCACATATTTATTTTTAATCGGATAATAATATAAAAATAATACGTCGGTTTTGTCAAATTAACCATTTTATAAACCAAACGTTTGTAAATTTTACCCGAAGTAATCCTAAGTAGTTGAGGGTAAATTCATTCATAAGACAGAATATTCATGAACAAACTTAGCTTTATTTGTATATCAATATTCATTTATAAATTGATACATATATTACATTTGTTTGTAATGGTAAATTAAATACCCATTCATAACTTGTCAGTGTCATTATGGTTATCGTTTATATCGTCCATGTTCCAGATAATGAGTAGGATAGCAAGGAGCTAATAGTTTTTGTTCCCGGCACCTGACCGAGCCCAGTCAATCTCCTGGGATGCGTACAATTATTTTAATCTTATTAAAATCATGGTGCCATTGTGGTTAGGCATAATATGGACATGCTACTAAACACTAATTAATTCCTTATTCCCTGAATTGTTCCCTGACTCAGAGAGATCTAAGCCCGATTTAATGGCATATGTAGTTAACGTATAATGACTAAATAAGTAATGTCTGTCATTAAATTAATAATTAAAAAGTAATCTATATCATAATCGTTTGTAAACATTAATAAATTACGTTGTTTCCTAAGTATCTATCTGAGAAGCGAATGAATTGAAACTAATTTAACTTTTTTCTGAGTATGTATAATTTAGTATTAAATTAGCCATGAAGTATTTCCGTACCTGGATTAGAACAAAGGATTATACGAAGTATTCCTCATAAATCGTAATTTTAATAGCAGTAATTAGTACAAATTAAGATTCATTATTTTTTGTTTTCGTGATACCAGTAATTTAATTAAAAATAATCTTTATGTGAAGAAATACTATTACTGCAGTTTATGTGGTGTATATTTTAATTTTAATTTACACTATATACAGACATATCCACATAACACTAAACCAGTAAATATACGTTACGGATAAAACAGTACATTATATTCGGACACGTCGCTTGTTAGACAAACACGGCGAGATCCCGCCGATATCTCGGAACGGGTGGGTGCGACTGCACTTGAAAAAATGTGTGCATCTCAAGTTGGGCTTAAGATGAACGCATTGTTTTGAAACTACGACCAGCGACTATACGACACCGATAGCATCGTACGACGACTTGTCTCAACGGGTTATATGTACTGACTCCATTTTAAGTATTTTTAGGTGAAGTAGTGATTAATATACCGGTTACCAAGAGTTGAATCCATTTTAAGTATTTTTAGGTGAATTAGTTATTAAGATACTAGTTACTTAGAGTTATATTCAGACCGGAAATAAGCATTTATTGCATAAAGAAGAATTAACTCTAAAAAATTCTCAAGTAACCCTAAAAGGGTCACAATTGCACTATTAGTATTAGCTACGTTTTTTTCTAAAAGTTACACGTTACAAGTAAAACCAAATTGTTGAAGTAATCGTACTTGTTCATATTAATGTAGTAGAATTTAAATATTTATCTTTTATCTGTACTTAATTTTTTCTCTATCTTTATTTGCAGTTTCTATGTTTGGTTGACCTAGAAATTCTAGCACAGCATGTTTAACAGATAACAACAAATAAGTAAAGCGAAATTTTAGCGTGTGTTTGACACTATAAATTTAATATTGTCGTCTTGTCGCGACATCCACGATACGACTAGTACGACTATTTTTAGGCCGGTTGCAATCGCATCTAAGTCGTCGTCGTAATGGGCGAAGGGTATAACTCACAACAGCCGTGACTAATGCGACCCTATACAACTCTGGAGACAAATTAGTGATCAGATGAGAACGCAGATTTGAACTAACAAGGCAAGTCCTGCAACCATTTGATTGTCAAAATGTGGTATTTGTGAATTACTAAATTCAAGTCGGCCAATGAACATGTTTTGGGAAGGAATTGCGATGAATCATTTTCGTTTACTAATGTTAGATCTGAGTGAGATAACGTCACACAATTTAGCCAATACGAGTAATTTAAAAAAGCTTTGACCAAGCTAAAGGTCACAGGTATGGCAACGTGTCTGTAATCTGCTTGAAGTAGAACACATGGTTTATATGGAATTGGTAGCAGTAGTGTATGCACGGAAATTAGCGACTACTTACCATCAGATGGGCTGTATTCTTCTGTATTACAACAATGCTATTGAACGAAAAAAATAACACTATTTAGTTCATTTCTATAACTGAACCTAAACAGAATAAGCAGAATATATCACATAATCTAGTAGTGACTTTTTATACATTATGAAGTTATCTGCTATACCCTCATCACAATCGTCATACAATTCTTAAGACAAATTAGAGATCAGATGAGCATGCAGATTCAAGCGAACAAGGCGAGGCAGCTTCTTACGTCCATTGTCAAACACATCGCAAAGTATGAGCATACTCATTGCATTGTTTGCTTAAGAAGGATTGTGACAGTAATACATTGCTGTTTTAACCATTTGCGTATTTTTGCATATTTAAATGTCAAGATAATGTAGCAGTGTTTTACAAATCTATGTAAAAGTATTGCGTATTTGTAATAAGAATATCAACTTAGACCTGAACCCTTTACGGTGATAAATCCATTCGTGGTTTGAAATCAAAGGTTATACCTAATTCTACCTAGTGAAAACAGTGTTAAGAACTGCTGGGTTTTTACTTGAATGGTCAGATAGAAACACTTCTAACTTCCAATTTAGTTCTCAGGACCGGCAACGCATTTGTAGCGTAAACTAGAACTCTAATCTTAACTGATTGAATGAAGATGGCCATGGGCGGCAGTGTTCATTAATAAGAGAATAAGAATGACACATTGCGCTATTAATATTTTAATAGTAATATAGTGTAGTATAACATCAGTAACATTTTAACTTCTGGCATAAAATTGTAGATGTATGAAATAATATTGAAACAAAAATTATGTGGAGAAATTAAATAATATGTTTATAATTTTAGTAATTAGTTTTATTTCAGTGATATCTGAAGACAGCAATATGCATAAGAGACCGTAACAAAAACCATAATCCTATTAGAATATCTCTTTGACTCTCATCTGGGACTAAATTAAATATTAAGGAGAATAGTCCTTAAATCTACTTACTTACTTCAACTCAAGACACGAAATTACCTAATAAGCTTAAGAAACTCAGTACACACACTATACTAATTTTATATAAACGTTAAGAATCTTTGAATCTGATCCTATTAGGGCCAATGGGAAAGTGAACCTCTAAATGGAACAGCAAATTTGGTTAAGAAGGTATCGAGTGGATTTGGGATCTCATTCCTGCACCTTCTGTTTCTCAGTAACTTTGTTAACGAAGTTTTGTTGTCTTTGACCCTTACTTAAGCTAATGTTTCTAATCCAGCCTTCGGTTCATAGAAGGTTAATGGATCTGTTTTATATGTATTCATATTGTCACTAATTGAAAGAAAAGAATTTGCTACAGTTTTCTTTTAATTTATTTACATGCACGTAAAAATTCAATAATGAAAATGCTTCTAATTTTACTTCTTGCTAACAAACAAACTATTTTGTGTATTTCATTTATAATGTAGACTCAATCTATAGTCAGATAGTTATTGTGATAACAATTAAACGAATTACGCTATAAGTCAGCCGTTTATGTGATTCTGTTATGAGAAGAGGCGTGCCTAACACCAAGATAGTAACGGGTTGACGAAATAATAATACGATGTATCCACTTTATAACAGGATACAAATTATCGATAAATTCCGATCAGCCAATGCCAATCAAGACCAAACATTCAAAGCACAATAAGACGATCGACACCTCATACGAAGGCGTTACCTGAACCACACGGACATGCCGTATGAAATGCTTACAAGATATTCGTATACAAATCGTAGACGCTTCGCAGACGAGGCGGAGTGCCGAAGATTTCCAAAGGTGCATACATATTTTTCATTTTGAAACACTTGTGTTTTTCTAATTAATAGAGAAAGAATTTCAGGCATTGTTGTGTATTAAAGGGTAAGGGAGATATACCCATACGAAGCATTGCACAGTTCTCATGGGTAGCATTGAGGATCCAGATTAAGCAGAACTCCAATCATATCTGGAATTGATTATAGGTTTTTATTAGTGGCTACTTACTATCAGCTGGACTGTGGACTGCATGTTCATAGGTATAAGTAACAAGAACAGCTACTTTTATTTCACATAAAAATCCATACTTCATACAATATGTGCTCAATAGTGTTCTATCTGGTATTAAGGTAATAGAACATCGGGTTTGCTTAACTTTCAGACTAGTTTGTTGGAGGATATATTTAGGTGGTTATGATAGGCACCAACTGAGCTCTTAAAGATAGCAACTCTAGCATATGTGACTTGTTTTATTTGTAAGTTATACACCACCCGGATTTTTAAAGATACATTTATGAAAATGGTCGTATCTTAAAAATATTAAATAAACATATTGTCAATAATTTAAATAAAAATAAAATCGGATCCGACAGTATTGTTAGTATAAAAGTAAAATATCATGGTTTATGATATTATAATACAAATAATATCTGTATACTATCAAACAGATTATAGTTAGATAAGTGGCAGACACTAATTTGTGTTTTTGTATTGTATTGAAGTAGGAAACGAGCATGCAAAGCTCATGGTAAGTGGCCGCTGTCACCCATGGACATCTACGATCAACTCCCGACAAGATTAAGAGTCCTACTTAAGGTCAAACATAAATGCGTTACTGCCCTCTGAGAACTAAGTTGGAGCGTCCGATAAGTAAACCCTTTAAACCAATACGAAACAGCAGCGCTTAACAATATTGGTACTCATATGAGTCAGTAATAGATGGGGTAGGCGGCGGTGTCGCCGAATTCCAACCACAAAAGGTTCTACCACCTTCAATAAACTTGTGTTACAGAAATCTATCAAATACCAGTTCAAGTTTTCGTGTGAAGACACCTTTATAACTTTTTGTACTCATTTGTTTGCGCTTAGTCATCGCCGTTTAATATTCAACATACCTTAAGGAGATACCGTCTGCGATCAATCAAAAATTTAAATATTAATCTCAACCAAATTTGACTCTTGCAGCCATTGTACTTAAGCACTAAATTCGAGGGACATTTGACCAAGAAAAACGAAAGAGGTCGTTTGTTTAAGGAAACATCTTCGGGTATAAAAAAGCAAATATAATCATATTGGACAATAAGCATTGTAAACTGATCATGGGCGATAAAGATTTATCAACAATAACTTTATTTTTTGCTTGCACTCATATTTTATTAGCGCTGTCAGACTTATTCTTAATCGATGATGAGAAAACGCCGCTTACATTGATTTTTTGTGAATATAACTTTCTACCGAATATTTATAAACCATGTACGGACGAAGTAAAGACGATTTTGTTAATTATTATTTAGACGCATAAATACCTTAAGTATCTGATTTTGGTAACTTAAAAATAAGGGCTTTCTAGTTCGTTGAGGTATTATCCGTGCAACTTTTTTTAGCAGGAACAAAATTTATTTATTGTATTTCATCATTATAAAGTTCAGTAAGTCATACTAGAATATTACTTAAATTCGTATGAAATTAGCATTAATTCACTGAAATAACAACCAAAATAGCAAAGAAAGTACGATTTGGTAACGTTGCATTTCAGTGGAAGGCTGTGGATGATGATTGACTGTCATATTAAGCGACTATCTTAGTTCTCAAGAGTGGTAATGTTATCAATTTTAGGTAGAATCCTTGTTCTATAAGAAGTTGGTTAATAATGCCACAGGAGGCAGCTACTTACCGTTTATTATTAAATATACTGCAAGTTCGATCATTTAAACCATATTTCTTCGACCATTTTCATATATTTAATTATATTTAAATAATCCTACACAGCAGTTATTAATAGCAGACTAACGAAAATAGAAAAAACAACGTTTGCATGTATATTTTTATATAATAACCTTATACAAATGGTTAATGGGAGACGCAGACAAAATAAAATATTAAACTAACGTTCCCAGTAAAAGGAAATTCGAAAGTCGATTTGTTTTGCTTTCACGATTAGCCTAATCAATCGGCACACATTTAATTAACGTATCTCATTTACTAACAACTCGTAGAAACCAAAACAAAACACTGATAAACTATGGAATAATATAAATCTCTTAAAGATGGCGCCACTAGTCAAAACATCGAAATCGTTATAAACTTATAGCTTTACCGATTAATGAAATATGCGCATAAATATCAAAGAGGCTATCGAGGTTACACACTACAAACAATTACAGCGTTTACTTATGAATGAGCTGGTTGATTTAAATTTATTGCATATTAAATCAATGTGTACGAACTCGTTTATCAATATGTTTATCAACCATATCAACCGTGTCGTCGGTTGTATGATTGACTGTATTGGTTGTTTTATTTTATATGAAGACGAGAGGTATATTTATTGGAAGTGGGTTACATAGCATGGGCATTATAAGATACAAGTTCAGTTTATCATCGATGACATGTGACAATGGTCTATAACTCTACACGGTGATTTAAGTACATTACAATAATTAATTTAGATATTGTTTCGAGTCTGAACGATTGTACCCATACAAATTTTATATGTCCAAATTTAAGTTTAAATTATCCTAATAAGTATTTCCGGAGCACTATGACCTGGGGCTCTTAAAAAGGTGGAAAAAGAGCTGTATACAAAGTCCTACAAAGTCGGCGATTGGCGACTCCTCTGGCGTTGTAAATGTCCATAGGCGACGGTGACTATTTTCCATCAGGCAGCCCGTCTGCCTTATCTTTAGGTAAGACTATTAATTGTGAACGTACAAACACACCATATTTACTAATGAGACTAACATATTTAAATAATTTTATTTACAATTTGCTGTTAATTATTAGCATGCTAACGATGAATTGTTTCATCTTAACCTTAGAGGTTAAGATGAAACAATTCATCATTAGCAAAATTGATGTTTAAAATATCAAAATTTTGAGGTAAAAAGTTAAAAAAATGTTCAAGTCACAAACAACTAAACTGTGGGAATACGAACAATTAGCGATGAATATATCTTTATTTCATGTGATTGCAATCTTTTATTATTACTTTCTAAGTTGAAACAACGTTCGTGTTCGTTAACTTTTATTCGTTGCTTTCAAATGTACTGATGTAACTTGAAAAATGTGTATTAAGTAGTACCATACGAACATGCAGCCAATTTGATAGGAACTAAGTGGTCGCTGTAATAGACGAAGCAGACATCTGATGTCAAATACTGCCTACGGATATATGCAACTCAATATAAGAAGAATTACGTGAAGAGTATTATAAGCGCATTACTGTTTCTGAACATTAAGATGCCTTGAAGATGCGATATTGACAATACTATGCTATACAAACCGAAACTCTATATTATGCTGCTTCTAAAAGGGAGAAACGTGTATGAGAATCGTACCGCAACTGAAGTTAAAATTTATTTTACAAAATTTTGTACTAAAATAACTTTTTTTTTTAATTATAATATAGAAGTAACAAACGAGCATACAATCTAACCAATGGTAGGAGGCATTGCCGCCGATGGACATTTTGTATCAACGTTTGACAAATTCTTACCTTAAGTCTGTCACAGACGCGTTGTCGCAGGCAGGACTAAATAGAAATACTTCAGATATCTATGTCTACCTTACCACATCCTTCAAATCAGAATGTAACAGCGCTTAGCACTGCTATTATTAAGTAGAAGTGGGTGTAGCGGTGGCGCCTCCGGAGACGAACCACAAAGGCTTCTACTACTTTCATACGCTGACTAAGATACATATCTAGGAATAGAATATACCTAAATTGGCGTTGCAAGACGTCTTGATTTTGGCGCGACGTCGTGATTTTGGGCCATAACGAAATGTCCCTCACGTGATGAAGCTTACATTACGGTTTTTGAGTATTAATAATTAAATGTACAGTACATTGTTGGTATAATAAATATCTTTAAAAATATTTTCTATGGCTATGTAACCATAATTTAAACGTAATTTAAAATTAAAAAAAAAAAGGATAAGTGCGTTTTAACGCACAAATAATAGTATTTTGTTGTTTTATATTGTGTTGCTTTCGACTGCAGAATCTCGCCTTTTTACCCAAAAGGTTCCAAAATCCCGCATTACCCAGAAATATGACAACGCTGATGCCCAAATAAAGTACACATATAAAGAGATTAATTTCAGAACAATACTTCAAAATTCAATACCAGTACATTATAAATTTAAATTAAATTCCCTACTTCGCGAATGTAGGTCATCTCGTGACTATCTCGTATCTTCATTGTTACTGGTCATTTATCTCTCGGAAATATTGAGTTGAGAAGGATGTCCAATGACCATTATTAATTGGCTCCTGTTACG
>DWRA01000558.1:0-23489 GCA_018250295.1 Spathilepia clonius | reverse complement strand
CATAACAGATAAGCAACTATTTACGTGTTGTGGATGTGTTAATAACAACAAAATATATACTCTAAATATTTATTGTATATGCGCTAGGGATTCGAAATCATTCCCTATGTTTTTATATCATTAGCCGATGTTCATCCACAGATAACACAACTGAAAGCTCACATACAGACCACTGAAAACACCGAGACAAATGTGTCGCTCTACCAGCAAGATATTGATCTGGAGCTTGAAAAGGTCAGCATTTACATTGAATTCTATGTATAAATTATATTTATCAAGCTTCCCTTTCAAGAGTGTTGCCATGATCTCTTATTTCTTTTCCTACTTTAAGAGGATACCTCAAATACAGTTTTAAATCAGCTGGAGAGAATATCTGGGGTATTAATACTACTTTTATTAAATTGAACAAAGGCTATAAATTGCAATTAAACAATTCCGTTAATTGATTACATCAAAATGTACTTTTTAAAAAATTGGATGACATGAATTCTATGGTTTTGTGATGTATCGCCTTAAAGACACATACATAAATATAGTAAAGTCGACTACGCCTTTGGTGTTCGTGATTAATGACTGTACTAATTACGGTATTTTAATTTTGCATGCAAAGTACAAATAATTAAAAATATATATAATTATTATTTATTTCTTATTTAAATGTTGTGTTAATATATTTGTTTGTATTTTAAATATTTGTCCTTAACTTTAATTAAATTATGACAAGTTATTATTTTTTCTTATTTATAAAAAATAAGAAGTATTTGTTTGGTGCGTATATATATTTTTTGTTCCCCATTTTGAATCTTGGGTTGCTGCATATATTTTCATATGTCAAATCATGTTTTTAATTAATGCACTAGCACTTACAAGAAATAATAGATTTGCACACTATTCGCTATAGTTCATACTTATTAAAATCATAAATATATATACAATATAAGTAAATCAACAAACAAGACCAACAACAACTACACACTTTACATATATGTGAAATTTTATTGTAAATATAAAATTTTTGTAAATATACTATAATATTGAACATAGTTACACTGTAAGGTGGACTATAAAAATGAGAGGAAACAATTTTTTACTCTATGGTTGGTTATGGTTCTATTCGCTAAGATCTCAAATCATACAAATCATGAATCTATGGTTTTATTGTACATAACGTTGCACAAATTGACTCAAAACAGAGTATTTATTGACTATGAGCATTTGTTTGTAATATAACAATTTGGGAAGGAGCTTTACAATACATACACTTATTATTCAATAATTTTATGTCATATTCATAAATCTCATAAATTAAAATATGTGGTGATTAGCATTTGTATCCAAATCAGACACAATAAAGACAATTAAAAAAAAAGCAAGTACCTTTACAGAAAACATGTGATGTAATGCTTAAAATTAACTTCTGATTACACGTAGATGCTCGCAGTCATTACCTATCAAATAATAAGGGTGCGACGACTCATTCCTTCAACTTCCACTCAGTTCACACGTCTGTGGTGTTAAGTTCCTTATGTAAATACATTGTCTAATGCTACGTTTCTGTGCATGCATGGAATGCGACTAACACGCTCGTGTGTGACTTAACCGGGCGGCTTGCTTTCCCCCGCGCCCCGCCCCCGCGCCCGCCCCGCCCCCCGCGCTCGCCCCGCCCCGCGCTGGCTCCGCCCCCGCCGCAGGAAGCGCAGGTGCAGCGGCGGCTGGATGAGGTCAGGCGGGAGATGCTGCAACAACTGCAGGACCAGCTGCAGGTACATAGATTGTGCGAACATGTAATATGTATATGTAAATAGTTTTAAATTACTTTTGTTTAAGTTAATTAAAGTAAGTTTTGGCGAATAATTATCTCGAATTAGATTGTATCATGTGTGTAGAGCGGAATGGCTGGTAGTTCGGTGCTCAAATAAATGGAACATAAACAACAGGACTTCAAGTATTTACATACCATGTAGACGTAGCTGCAAGATTTTTATCTTCCTCTGCTGGGCACGAGGCTCCTCCAGTAACTGAAGGAGGTACATAACCCATCATGTTACTCCAATGTAAATTGGTGAGGATAAAATACCTAATAACAGCACAAGCATATAATAAAATGTTATATATCTGACCCACGCGTGTGCGTCGATCTTTAAACCCGGAAAGTACTTCTTGCCAAGGTGTAACGAGGTTACTTCGTCTGGATGCCCGTTCTAAAGCTCTCCTTTTAATCTGGGGATGTAGAATATATTTTTTGGAAAACATATAGCACTAGAAAATATTAATATTGTGATTTGAATGGTTATTACGTTAAAAGGTCATAAGAAGGAAATTTTAGTCGATAAAAATACTTTACTATAACCAGAACAAACATTAAAAATCAGAAACTTATTACGAAATCTTACAAGATTTATCTCAGTCTTCAGATGGAAGAAATCTATTTCAACTTTGTTCCAACGTGATGTGTCTCTAAAACTTATTGATAAAATTGTAGAGTAGACGAAATTAAGTTTAAAATCAATATATAGTTTCATTTGGGTCACTGCCGAAGATTTTATTGACTGCACGACGTTCCGGTAAAATGGAATGACGTTAGGAGTTATACATTCGGGTTAATAATAAAATGTATATCCGGCTTAATTCAATGTCGGCGGTCATCAATATTTTTAGTTATTTATGCGTTCATATGTTGAATGATTTGGTTATAGAATATACAAAATAACGTGTTTAATAATTATTTGATGTCATCTGTAAATGTCTTAGAAATATGATGCTACGGCTCGTATTGTACTGAAACCCGATTTTCACAGTTAGTATGCTTATTCGACGCCGTGACCAAAGTTATTTCCACATGTTCCAC
The DNA here is from genome assembly GCA_018250295.1 of Spathilepia clonius. Taxonomy (NCBI): domain Eukaryota; kingdom Metazoa; phylum Arthropoda; class Insecta; order Lepidoptera; family Hesperiidae; genus Spathilepia; species Spathilepia clonius. The sequence continues at coordinate 20,641 of DWRA01000558.1, read as the reverse complement.
GTTACATTGTCTTGAATAAAGAATATTGGCATATTGCTTTCTCTACTGTAATTGGTAAACACTAAATTATCATAATAGGTGTTTGATACACTCCACTGATTAAGGTTATATTTGGGGTTAATTATGATTATGACAAGGACGATTTCCTCGAAGGTAACATTGATTTCGTAAAAAATAACCTTTTTTTTTATATGATGGAGTAACAAACGAGGATGCAGTTTACCTGATGGTAAGTGGCGACTACCGCCCATGGACATTTGTGATCCACCCCAGATAAGACCAGAATCCCAACTGAAGTCGACCACAGATACCCCTGAGGACTAAGTTGGAATGACTAAGTTTATCTTCTTTACCACACCCTTCAAACCAGAAGACAGCAGCGCTAAACGCTGCTGTTATTAGGCAGAAATAAGTGTGGCAGTAGGCGGTGCCGCTGGAGTCGACCTACAAAGGGTTCTACCACCTTTACTTTAAACTTGTAGCACTGAAGAATTTAGAGACGTTTTTTGTAGTTTATTGACTCTTTCGTTCTATCGAGGACTCCCTACGCCCAAAGGTTGGCCCACGGCCAGGCAAAAGTACTCCATTAATAAAAACGAGGTGGCCGCACTGGACGCACAAATAGACCAAGGTTCACTTCCCAATACTTGTTTTGACTTCAACGCGATCGTCCACAGTTTCTATGTTCACCCTGCAGGTTAGGGCGTGTATACCTAAATTTCATTTGTGGTTTGAAATACAAAGTGACTTAGTGTCGATGGATGAAAGTTTTCCGGCGTAAAATTATATAGACGTTTAAGGATACAATGTGAATGTGGAATTGTTAATGTGTAGTTTAGTGTTGTGTTGACAATAATGTGAGAAGGAATGCCGGATCGGAATCATCTGTACGCTTACGGTCGTCGAGTAAGTTTGTGTTCTTATTGTTCTATGTATGTATGAACGTAGGGATATGGTTCTATACATATTACACCGTTATATATTATTATTGATATTCTTTGCATTTTCGTTTTACTTTATGGCTAATAATATGGATGACTTCCAGTGCCACCTCTGAAATATTAAACTTATAATAACCATGGTAATTTCAATCTCATGTTTAAGATAATCTTGTTACATTTTAATTTTACGGTTCCCTTTTTGGGCATATAGTAAACGTACATATATATTTATTTATAACTTAGGACCATTACGCTACTGACATTCGTTAAAAATGAAGGTGTTTATTAATTTTACTTCCTTGAAAATATTCAATTCAAGTCGAAGTTCTATTTCAAAGTTGTATAAAACAAGAATGGTACATCGGAATGGCAACATCATGAAAAAAAGTTCAATGGAAGCGTATCGTGTCCAATTTTAAACTTGGGGCGCACAGTCATCGGGTGCTACCGTCCCGCCATTTTGAAATATGGGGTCAGTTTGGCGGCAGGCCAGAGCGAAGTGACATTTTTCGCGTGATTGACCCGCTTCTCAACTCCACGCCGTCTCGGCTATGTGTTGACCTAATATACCTTATAAATATTGTTGGCAAAAATATTCTGTTGCTGATATTCAGATGAATGCGAATGGTTGTGAGATTGTAGCTCCGCCTACCGTTATTCTTTGATAAATATAAGTCTCTCTTTCTTTCGTAAAATTTTACTTGTATTACTTCCTAGAAGGAATCATTTTTTAGACTACTGTGAGTTAATGATATGAGTGATCCTACTGAAACTATTAATATTGATATTCAATGTAAATATTAATGTAAATATAAATGCCAATTTCCTATCCAAAAACTTTTTTCCTTGTAAAGTTGATGTCAGTACGGAATCAGTCAGTCAGGAGTTCTATCCACAATTTTCTTTTCAATGGCTAACACATCCTTATCATCTCGGGGATACATTACTTGTGTTTAATTAAAAGATCAATTAATTGCTTATATTTTATCCTTCTATCGCCACTTTCTTGTTTTTCATATTTTCACTTGGCAAGTTTTTTACTGATATGCGCAACTATATTAATAAAAAAACTTGTATGAACTGGTCATTAATTAATTTCGATGCTTATTAGTTTTAATACAAAGTCACGACACATTGAAAATGTACACAAAACACGCGTTTTATAGCACTAAATGAATAAACACTAATTACTTCATAAACCTTCATAAATCAATCATCATAAATTAATGACCAAAAACAGTAACGTGCACTGTAAACAAATTAACTAAGGACCCTTAAGTATTAACTGTAAGGTTTGTAATTGGTATAAGGTCTATAATAGGTATGTATTATTGTTTTGTGACAATTGGTTGCACTTGATAACAGGGGTCAAACGGGCTGTTTATACTTAATATATTAATTTGCCATCGACAGTGAAGACGTGAAGTAATTGTGCTGGGTTTTTGTGATTTTATATTTATTGACAATTTTGCATTGTGGATTGTGATATTTATTTATAACGATATTTGAGTCAAGTGTATACTGTTTTCAAAATGATGGTGGATATTGCTGTGAGTTTATTTCCTTGGTTGTTCTGTGTCATTTGCTGACCTTTAATTATATTATGTTTTGTACCTAGCTTGTACTTAATTACATATATCTTATATGACAAATTCGGTAATTAGTTCCGTATTAATACTTATCATTCCAGTTTTATGATTTTTATATGTACGGATATTTCAATAGACCGATAGATTGGTGGATAAAAAATAAATTGTTTCGTAGACAGCAAGTTTATTTTTTTTATTGCAATGTTTATACACTTTATACACAGTCAGATTTCAATAGTACCTCGTTCTATGTCGACAATACATAATCAATCAATAATTGTTTTCATAAAAATGTTTCATATATGCTAACTACATATAATAGCCGTTCAGATGACCTTAGTACGTTCTACAATATACTACACTGAGCTAAATTTAATGCTACAGCACTAAGTGAACAATTAAAATAACATATCAAGAAGTCGTACGATTCGATAGAGATGAGGTTTTCCACCATTTCGCATTGGAACAAGGCATTGAGGTATTGTCTAGGCCTCTCCCAGTTAAAGGAAAATACTTGTGCCCAGCCGTGGGACAAGTTTGACATCTTATTCGTGTTAATATCTGAGAATATGGATATAATAACAAAATTGATTGCGGTTCATTTGGCAGGTGTTGCTGTCGGACCCTGACGCGGAGCTGTCGAGTTGGCCGCTGGAGCTGGTAGCGCTCAGAGACAAGATCCACGGAGATGCCAGGGCGCAGCAGGAGAAAGAGGTGAGTTACTTTCATTTACCTGCTTAGATGCAACGATTTAACAAGATTGGTAATGGTAAATTGCACGCTTCTATGTTTTCTAGGGCACGTTGAGCGGTCGGTCCGTTGTTATCTTTGGATATCAGTTATTAAGATTTATTGGAGGCCCTCTTTTTATTTGAAACCGTTCGATAACTTAAATATTTAATATCAAATAAAAAAATTCTTTAACTTAGATGGTCTGATAAAATATGTCCTTAGCAATGCAGGATGATTTAATAGTATTCCTATTCGATCTCGGAAGAGTGGTTACTGATTTAAACTGACTTTAGTGTCCATTAGGCAAGATATACGTGGCAACTCAGTCCCATTTATTTGAACTCAGCGCTGATAAGTTATATTTATCAATAAATTGTGTCTCGTTGATTGAGCGCGCGATTGACCGGAAATATAATATATGTTATAATGTAATCAATACGTATATAAAATAATCGATCAATAACTAAAGTGTAGCGTTAAAATATACGTTTTACGTATGTTGTATTGTTGTATGAATACTCTTTTGAGCGATAACAATTTTTAAAAAGATTTTTTTTTTAAAGTTTTGTCAATCGGCAATGTCGCTCGGTAATAATATACAACACAGTTATTGTAATATATTGCTTGATCTTATAGTCTTTATTTCATAAAGAGGTTTAGAAAAGTCTTCCAGAAAAGAAACCATCAAACTGATAGTTTTGAGGTAAAATGTTGGCAATTCAAATAAGTGCAGATTTTATCACCACATAATTGCTAAATGTGGTTTACGTACAGAATGTGGTATAAAACATGCGTAATTTTGAAATCGGGACTTGGTTGTTGTTTACCAGTTAAAGTAACTGAACACAGCCACAGTCGATGGTTATAGACAAGACGCAAAGTGACTAACACCATTGCGCCGCGGCGCCTAAACGGCAAAGACGCGACAAACAAATCTATGGGCGATTTCTATTAATACTGCCCACCCTCGCATTCCCCCCGCGTGAGTACGCTGCCCACTCGTAAATCTAAATAACTTAACATGTTAATTGCTTTTTCTAAAACTATGCGCTTCGTTTTTGGGCGCTTGTATTCCAGGAACGTCGGAGCATTGTTGAGGCAGGGTGGGAGTTGTCTTGTTTCAATTGTTTGTATTTCTTTCGTCCTGGAGTGTCTGTTTGCTTTATCTGTGAATGGCATCTCTGGTCATGTATTACTACTACTATAGACGTGAAGTGTCTTCTATAAACCAACAATGTGTTCCACTTTGTAATCTGAAAACTCGTTTTCTCTAGGGAGCGTTGTGAAGCGGATTCGTAATGCGAAGTAAAGTAGATTAAGCTTATCAATAGGCCTCCGAAGGCTCACACAAACACAGAAGGGATGGATAGATGAATAGCGACAAGTTTACGTGTACTCGTTTTTATACATGTCTATGGTACTTGTCCACATCGTAGAAAATCTTAGTGCAGGTCTAGGGGCGAGAAAATTCCAATTCGTTCGCAAATTGCACCAGTAAAGTGAAACATTAATATAATGAATTTGATTGTTTCTAGCAGTCAAGTTCCAATTTTGTTCTCACAGACTACGATTAATAGCAGGATCTCAAATGAGTCTTAGTATGATATAATTTGTAGATGACAGGTTATGCACTGCAAGTACAATTGCGCGGCTAAATAACTTTCTAAGCTAACAAACACAAAACAGTCTTATATTATATTTACGATTACGACTATTTTATGACGTTAACATAACTTGTGCCAAACGCCTGTAACGTCGGCGAGTGCGCCGCGTCACAGTGACGTTAACGACGTGATTTACAACGTAAAACGTAGCGTGTAACGTAATTGAATTACGTAACTGTCAGCTTCACGTCCTACGATTTTTAATCTACTCCGACGAAAATGTCGAGGGTTACCACATTGACTTCTGACAGTTATTAAAATGTATATAATATATTCAATGTTTTTCTTACCAAAATGTTTGAGAATTTCTGTCTACTAAGATTGTCACTTCTTGATTTTTGGTAGGCATTAATTGGATAGATTGATTTATTATTAACTAGCGTTAGTCATCAATAAAGTCGGATTTAATTCAGTATAAAATTCACAAAAAATGTGTCAAGAAAACACATCATCTTCTTAATTAGATGCGTTCTAGTCATTGAACATTTTTATTTCAAAATGTTATAATAAACTCAATTGGGATATTATTTATTGAAATATATGCGTAAATGTTGTTAAAGTCATAGTAATATACAGGTCCATTGAAGCACTTATCCTGTTTTGTAGCTTTTAGATCGCTCGTTTTTGAAACCCAAAATCCATCAGCTGGTAGGGCCTCGAAGAAATTAAAAAGCATTGTATCTATGTTATTTATTATGTTAATGTGCGACATTTGACGAGACGCGACAAGTCGGTCGGCCGGTGAATAAATGTTACGATGTATAATTAGACGCCGGCGGTTCAGTAACCCGCGCCCGCTGTAAGCCTGTACATACTATTATAGAAGTGCTCATTGAACGAGGAAAAAATAGTAAAACTGATAAAAGAACGCGCGGCCTTTAAGGGTTAAATTGACATTGGGGGACGGGTGCTCCCATTTTATGTCTTTGAAATCTATTCGGCAGCAGCAGTATGCGTACGATTCAGAAAAGCCTATTCATACTTTCATTTTCAGGGGTCTGTTAGTCAAATAGCAAAAGATTGAATGTTTTTCTTGACCATATGGCCGTCTTTCTATAATACTGCAGTAAAAAAATACTATACATCAAACTTTCCGTTTTTCGAATGGAAAAATTTCTTTAAGAGAATTGTATAAATGATTAATAGTTGAATTACACTACGTGACCCTTAATTTTGTGTGATGTTTTACGCAAATAGCCGCGTTTTAGTTACGTAGCATTTGAACTTACCTAACAGAATTGTTCATGAACCGATGGTTTTCAATATTCTGATATCGAACATTTATAGTAATTATAAGGATTCTAGTTAACTTCTGATTGAAATTCATCAACATCAATTTCACAACAATCTGTTTTATTAAGATTATATTCCTTTCTTTTTATAATTTCAGTCTTGTGCTTTAATTTACACTTTATTATCTGCACAAATAAATAAAATTAAAGTGTCTGATTGTAACTGCTTTTTAATAAATTAAAGTATGTACGATACTTATAATTAAAACAATTATTAAGATTATTGTCTAGTTAGACCAGAATGTTAAAAACAAACACTAAATAATAGAGATTAAAGCTATTATAGAAATAAAGGATTCCTAAATGAATAAAATGTTGCAACTTCAATTATTAGGTTAGCACGCTGTACCAATTCGATAAGCTGAAAAATGGGCCTCTTGTCTCAGCATAAAAGCATTGCCCACTCAAGCTGACGTAACGAGTACCGTAGTATCAATTAGTAGGTCGTGGTCACGTTATAGTAAACACATGTGCGTTGTGTACTCATCATTTTAATTATAAATACATAATTCATTTTATTAATTTTTATGTACTCAAAATAATTATTTTTGTTTAAGTACTTAATTTAGTTTCCTAAACTTTAGGCTTCCAATTTTTTTATTTGTATAGTTCTGGCAGACCCGAACGCCTGATGGTATTTGTTAATGTTTCAATGAGTATATTGACACCACAGACTCCAAAGTTTTGCCAGTTTTGAAGGAACAGAAAATTTGGTAGTATTCTAATACTATTTAAGGTTAATTATTACAGATACCTACAAGCGTTGGTTAACCCGCATATGTGGTACTTCTATATTTTTATATAAAAATCGTAAAACGCATTCGAAACGACAACAGATTTGTTTCACAATCGCTTTGCCCTAAAAATTGTAAGTCTGACTATATTCAACCGTTGATTTAAAATTATAATCCGTTATCTGGAGTGTTCGATGTTCGAAACTCTGTTCTGAACGCGTCGGAGTACTGCATTAGCTGTCTAATCTTCAGTTAAACATCTGCTCAGACCCCTTTAGCCCACTTTCATGTTCACTTTATGACCCATTTTCATTTTGAGTACATTTCTGTAAGTACTTAAATATTTGAAGCTGTTTTACATTTGGTGTGGCCAAAATTTACTCTGCGTTTCTTTCTGAATTTATTAACACATTTTAAAATTACTCCAAATATAGAACTTGACTCTATGAATTGGACGGCCAGGGTTCGAATCAGAGGTGCGTGATTATTTCGGAAAAAATATTACCACTCACTCTTACAGTGTTGGAAAGAAAGTGAATGCCTGAAACATCCCGAAAAGTCAATATTTATTAAGTTAGATATGTATTATCCTATTGTCTTCCATATTAGCATAGTTGTTCCACATTACCAGCGATGTGTGGATGCAATTCTATATATAAGCATAATTAAGCGAGCGCATAATTGTAACGATGTTTACAGAAGCCGTAACACTTGCTTTACGATGTTTATGATTGGGAATTTTCGGCAGCCGTGGCGCCATTTTATCTATAGAAAGTTGGTCATTTAATAATTTTCCTGTAAATATTTTTATGGCTTCAGAATCGTGCTTTCCAATAACTAATATGAGAAATATATTACTGGGTAGGGTAGGTATATTACTATCGCTAATTACTTTGTTTAAATGTGGACATTGTGTAGAAAGCCCGACGGCTTTTAGATCGTAGCTAAGCAAAGTCTGGTGTAGTCAGAAATTGTATAAGTGACCCCTAGTTGTTAAATTTAATTCGCTCTTCCGTGCTTCGTGGGCCAAATTAAAGTTTGTTGGTGGTCTTCTGAACAATTTAATAATATATCATTTTATTTTATTCATGTTGGAGCAACATAGAGGAGTATGCTCCAGAACTCTCATAGTTGTTATTGTTAAGCAGAATTCCTGCGAATACTAAAATTGTTTTACCCATGAAACTGCGCACCCTTCTCTTTTATGAACGAACTATAATAAAACCGAATCAAAGTTTTATTGTCGAACATCAGTTCCCACACATACTATATTATAGTGCGCACACGTGTTTCCGTCGACATCCTACTGCGAGGGATGCTATCAATTCTTTGTAACCCTGTATCTGAGGATGTCAACTAAAAAGACCCTGTAATAATGAATGTGAATAAAATAATAATGTAATAATGAATGACCCTGTAATAATGAATGTGAATAAAAGTATTCTTTCAATATTAGGTTACATATTTATAACGTGACGCTGTAATATAGGTACTCGTATTTTATTTACTTTCTACTTTTAAGATAATTGAAAAGATTTTCCTGGAAATCTGAAAGTAAATTAGCTAACGAGGAAGATCGAGATTGAATATCGACTGTGGCGTGCCGTCAAGGCGATTGGTTTGTTATTTAGTTCATTGGTGTAGACAGATACTAAACGTTACACAAACACGTTGAACACATAAATGTCGCAAATGTCACACATGGCGATCGTCCCCCGCGGCTTGTTCTTATGTGACGGGTGGTTGTCTACTTACTGTCTACTCACATCGGTAGGTGAATTAATATTCCGTATAAAATGAATTTATTCAATTATTAATTAATATTTAATATTCGGAAGTTTAACTTCAACTACTATATGCCTCTTGCGAGGCTAAACAGCAGGTAAAACAGTTTGGCGGTACTCGCACTTCCTGTCCACTGTCGAATGTTTTTAAGTCAACATTTTCAACTTCTACTTTTAATTTTACTTTTATTTCAAATTCTTTTCCAGTAGTTTGGAATACATCAGATTAGGTTAATTTAGGAGGACGTCGATATAGTAATATTCGCGACGGCTTGATTTATATAGTATTTTATATTTTGGAATATGACTGTGTCAATTTGGTTCAGCCATCCAAAATTTGCTCATACAGACATTATAAACATTATCAAAGAAACATTTATGAATATCGAAAACGAAATGAAAACGGCAATTATTTTAAAATTACAGACATTAGATTTTATACCTATAGAATATAGATATGTTACATGCAAACATACTATTTCAGTAGTAAGGGCCTACGCGCATAGCGTGGGTTCGCGATTCGTTTGAGTACTACTGTACCGTTGATGGATTGATTGAGTTGTTAAAGCACAGTTTAATTTGATCTTATCCTAGAAACATGACATCACTCGTATCGTGTTCTGCCTATGCAGACTTTGCTTCCTTTTCATACGTTTTATAATTCCCAATCTGTGAAATTGTTTGTATCGAAATCAAGATCTTGTTCTTTGATTTTTATAATAATATTATTACAGCTCCATTCCTTATCGACTCTAGTTTTACGCCAGAAGGACTATTCTATTGACGGTAGGCGAATGTTCATCTGTACTGCACTCATTCATTTACGGGGTGGTAAGAGATGCCTGAATGTAAATATGGTTGAGTTGACAATAAGGTTTATCAGCGCTGACTAGGGGCGGGGTGGTCACTAATTATTTGTTACTGACAGATGTTTATAATCAGCCCTGACCATGGAATTATTATTGAAAATTTTGGCACTAGAAACTATACGTTCCATTCAAGGACTACAGTAATACCAAATATCCGTTTGAACTTGCCTTACTGTCATAGAGCTATTAATACTCTAAATCATAGTTCTCTTTAAGCTTTATTTATTCGGTTTTGCTACATATCATTGACATCTATTGTTTGTTTACACTTGGCGATATCTAGGTCACTGTGCATTGAAACTATCACCTCACCATACAAATACATGTTCCGAAACGCTTGATCCTGGAAGACAGGATGTCGGGTTTATATTTAGTTTTATGGTGCGTCTAAACGTGGTGGGGTGACCACCTATCTCGGTTAGTGATGAGAATAATTATATAGGGTCGTAAAATAGAAATTTAGATAAGGTGCTCAGAATAATTATATAGAGCTGTAAATAAACAACATAAAACATGAGGTTTTGTAGATAGGAATGAACTGAGCGGAAGGTAGTCAATCTTAGAGCATACATATTATATTTGATATATTTGAAAATAAATGTGCACTTTGCCTGAGCTATGAAGATTTTATCGAAACACTTGCTATTAATAGAATCTTTTAACCTATTTAATAAAAGAGTGAGTAAAATAATTTGAGTACAGTCGTGAGTACTGTCGATGAAAAAGATTATTGACGTCTTCTTCGCGAATCAGTAAGAAATATGGGAAATAGGATTGATATCATTTCTCATCATGTGCTCGTGACTAGCGTGGTGGCATTAACTTTAGTGAGAAGAGACAACCAAAATAAATAAATACAAGTTGTACTCGCAGCTCTATTTACATTTCGCCATAAACAAAACGAGACATCTGTCAGTCTCGATGCTATTAAACGAATGTGTGCAGGAGACGCGTAAATCCGCAGTAATTATAGCATCACGTCTGATTCCCTGTAAATCCTTCTACGGACGGACATCTGCTCGCCTCCATAATGTGGATATTTTACTCTGAAGATAATTAACTAGGACTTTCGTTTTACTAACGGTATTAAGATGGTTATCATTTTCATTATTCTTATTTTTATAACGTCTGTTGAATAATCCTTTCATTTTTACGGGCACATCTTGAGTTGAAAGAATTTATTTTAATGAAATTGTTCTGAATAATCACATTTAGATGTCACCACGTTATTGGATTTTAGTTTAAAACAAATGCTACTATCATTTAAAACTTTTAAATAATACTAATCTGGTAGTGTTTATGTAAAAGCTACACTAACACTTGCTTAATTAATACGATGAACAATCCACACAACTCTACTTCTGTTTATCTCGTCTGTCGCTATTATTTCTATCGTGAATAAAATAAAGATATCAAAGTTCCGTTTTGTTTGAGATGTTCATTCTAGTTAGTGGTAATTCAATGAAATGTTGTTTATATATTTCTTGGTTCAGTATGTTTGCTTGAAACTTTGACAATGTTTAGTCTGAACGTATATGGTTAAATATGTGTACATATTTAATTTCAGTTATCGTTTAGGCAAAGTGTAAAACGTTTGCCCACGTTGTACTGTCTTTCCTTATTAACGTTAATTCCATCTACCATACTAGTTCAAATTATTTACTGCCGTCGCCCTATTTAAGGCCTGCTCAATGTTTAGTCTTCTATTGCTCTCCATTAAATATGTTATTATTAACTACCGTATTTACATCTACACTGTTATGTATTTAACCGTACAAGGTTATTTCGAAAACATTTGTTTATAGTCAGAATGGTATAATTATCAACACCCGCCCATATTTATTAAATGTTTTAATATTTCAATTTAATCAGTGTCCCCAGTCATGAACCTTGCCAATTACACTTCATTACTGCCTAATTTACATGTGCAACTTCAATGAACTCGCTTCACAGCACGGTCCATCCGGAGCCATAAGCCGCATCCCCAACATAAACAATGACTTAGTTTGGCGCCGCGACCGAGGGGCGACGCACGCTTCACGCGCCCGTGACTTACGACTTACGCATATGTGCATGTTCATACGTACAAACTAATAGGCATTATGAAAGTGGACTCTATTTTAAAAATAACACAGACGTTTTTTCTCTAAATTAATAAGCGTAGTGATTAGTGTCGTGAGTTTAAATTGTGACCGTTTTTAATTAAAAGTTTTATTGTTTGCGGGAGAGTCTAAAAATATTGCTGACTCCCGATGACGATCAACGGCGTCTGTTCTTGTTGCAGTGACAATGTTTGATGTTGCCAATTTGCTTAATTTTTTCGCATTATAACCTTTTTGCCACTTATATTTATAAATACTCAAAGTTTGGATCAATAATCTTCATAATTATGTTACCGAAATAAGCATTAAACCTGTCGTGAAGTGTAATCGAATGATTTGGTTAGTCTTAAAGCGACTGATTCGTTTAGGATAAGAAAAGAGCATTAAATCGCATTAAATGGCGTTAACCTTTCAAACTACGCTAAAGTTTAAATGAAAGCAAACCTCAATAACTCGACCAATAGAGCTTATGATAACGAAGTATTTAGATTACTGATTTAAAACATGTTAATTGATACTGCTCGATTTAGAACATTCAAAGGCTAGGAAGTCACAACTCTTCAGGAAGCGGGAAGTTCTCGCAGCGAAAAAAGTTTCCGGGCTCTTAATTTTTTCACACTCTTCTTCACAAAACTATACGCTTGAACATGTACCTACAGGAAATGTATTTTACTACAGGTTACATTAACACGAAGTATTTATGTTTGTATTATTACATTACAAAATTGAAATTTCGATATTTGTTTCTATTGGAACATTTTGAATATCTTCTTCTTAGCTATCTCGAATTTCAGTAGATCGTGAATTATTATGAAATGACTAATTTTGTGTATTTCTACTTTAAACGGAAACCTGAAAAGGTGGAATCCCATGTTCATATCCCATATTATGTACGTTTATACACCGTCCCACGAAATTGAAGCAGTTAACAACAAAAAAATGCATTTTTTATTGAATTATCTTTCAAACTCCGTCTGGAATGATCGCACGATCCTGTATTGAATCTGACTTCCATATTCGATAGTCTGATTGTCCTGTGGGTCGGCCTAGGATTGAACGAGGGGAAGGCATTGTAGTGGACTCAGTTGTTGTTTAAATTGCCCTCTATTACGTGCAGTTAACTTTGTAAGTGGTTACTACAAAATATTTGTACGTGCATGAAATTTAAGTTCAACATTTGATTTATTTGGTTTCTCTGGTTTAAAAAATGTCCTTCTATCAAGAAACCTATCTGTCTTATCACTTTTAATTAGAAAAAATAATCAAATATAAAACCAGTTTACAACAGTTTTGTAACATGTGTATATGTGTTTAAAATAAATACCGTTACATTACAATTACAATTACAATTGTTTATTTATTATCTTCGCATATCAATCACCAGTTTCCTTAAATTCCATGAGAATTTATTTGTTTTGCTACATCGATTTCGTGTCTAACAGTTCAACTGCAGGTGGTTTATTTCTACAAACAGTTGCCACTGAAACCACAATATACATTGTAAAGTACTATTTGTTATAATTGCGTACTACGGCGGCGCATCACGTGGTTCTTATTTGTACGACTATTAAAGTCGATATCGTTTGAGTTTCGTGTCAACTAGAGAAGCAATAACAATATGTACATATAGATATCCTGCACGTGGCTCCTCTCATAACAAACCAACCCCTCTGTAGTATTGTAATCATCACCTTCATTTCTATTTGGAATGAAAATGTACTTTATTTAATAGAGGCAAAGTTAAAATTCCATTGAGACGTCAAATACAGAGACCCGTATAAGAGTGTCACTTACAATAATTTAGTACAAGCGATTATAATCTTTGTTATTTATAAGAAAAAAGGTGAAATTTACATACAGTTTTTGGCTCTTGAAGCACACTATGCACGTGCGTACGAAAGCCGCCGCACATGGTGTTTGTGTTTTTATCCTCATTTTTCCACACAGTTGGTCTTGTTCCTGTTTATTCTGTACTATATTTCATGAAATGTACCGACTTTAAGTTAAAATTTTCCATCCCTTTAGAAAAAAATGGCATTTTATATTTCACTTGCAGAATAAGTAAAGGATTTTGTAGGAGTGTCTCGTTAAAGTTGAATGAGCATCTTATATCGTAAATTAGCTTTGGATCAGTGGGATAGAATATGACTCTAGCCCTCTAGATAACCGGGGGTTCCCTATGCCTAGCAAAATGTTTAGTCAAACGTGAGCGTCAATACTTTTATAAATTTAATTTACTTTAGTTTAATTTGATCGATTCCTGATTAACTGAATTTTTCTGCTGTTCGATCTGTGAGAGTGGCTAATTTACTGGGCTCATGAAGATGAAGTTCCACAATCAACCATGCCGGTCTGCCCTACATTCCTGGGTGTTTTGCATATTTGCATCAAGGTACCAAATACTCATTTGAATGCAATGCACTTTTTTGTAACAAAGCTGAAACTTATAATTGTTTTATCCATTTTTTTACATTTACTATTCTTACTGTCCTCTCGTTTTACTCTTATAATAAAACCATTATATTTAAAAACAGATTTAAATCGTAAGATGGTACAGATATAGATCTTAATAAATGAGTTTCTTGAGAATAATATTAAAGCTGTTTAGATGCGTGCTTCCAACAGTCTCATTCATATTTCAGCGGCGGTTACAGACAGACAAAGTGTAAACATTGCCTCTAAACTCGGTCGGTTATTCACCTGTTAGAGAGCAAGAAAAGCTGCTTTGAACAAAAAATAATAGTACGGAAGTGTTTGTTTTTAAAATAAGAATCGATATAGCGGACAAAATGACAAAACATCGTATGACAAATTGTCGTTATTGTGTATTCGACGCTTGTTACCTTAAATAGTTGTTAGTAAATTGCCAATTTTGTAGATTTTTATATTCATGATGAAAATGTTTTTGTTTGTTTTTTGTCAATTACGAAAGGTCATCCCAAAGTTCCTATAGTCAACAGTTAGTAGTATATGAACAGCATAAATATATAGTTAGTAATATATAAACAGCGGGTTAACTAAATATATAGTTAAATGATTGTGTATGCTAGATATCGCACTATTTACGGACGAACCGTATTACGTATCTACGATGCCAGTTGATTTCGTGCTTGCGACAAATCAATTCTCAAAGAACATTTTACGAACTGTTATGATACTTGTGCGATTAGTTTGTTGTACTTGAGACAGAAATGTGCAACAACGGATCTGATCCGTCGACATTAATTGCGTTGTGCCAACAGGTAAATGCAAATAACGTGAATGTTTGTATAAAAGAATATTTCACACACTTCAATGTATATCTTATCGGGTTAAATATTATAAACATATTTAAACATACCCTCAATATTCTTGATTTATTCGTGTTTGAAGCTGACGTTTTTATCAAAGCCGCTCCGCGATATGGTTCGTAAATATTTGCGTATCGACCCAAAAGTTTAGTGGATTGAGTGAAATACTGTATTTTGTTTATATTTGTACGATGCTTTACATGTATACTATGATGTATACACATCAGAATAGCGTGAAGCAATTACTCTAAATTTACTAGGTACATCACGTAAGTAGAACTTGCTACAGAATAGTGTTTAAAATAATATTAGGTAATTACTCCTTACAATTGTAAGCCGTGGGTAGCCAAGAAACTTTATACAGAAGTTTCTTATTAGTTACAGATGCATTAGTAGTTGCAGATGAGCGCTAACAATTATTCAAAGTAAAGAGGGGATAAAAGTTTGTGTTTTTCGAATTTTTTCAATGTGAAATCTGTACTATGATATCTCCTTCTAATTGTTCTCTCTTAGGATAAGTCCACCCGGATTCGTAACTACTTTGAGCATTGAATATAACATAAATATTTTTGGAAATAATTAGGCTGTTAATTTAATTTCAGCTTTGTTAAAACGAAACGAAAACATTTTGTGTGCAGTTTCTATCATATGTTAGCGTGTAATTGATTGTTTCTGTCACTTTTATTTGTTTACTTCACTTTATTGTTACAATATAAGAGATTTTATTCAAATATATAAAACTAAATCATAAGTGGGTAAACACACGTGTCCTGCTTTATTTCAGTATGTAAAGAATATCGTTTTTCCTTGTAAGTTATACTCTGAGTCAGTTATCGCCCACCCCGTTATGGCCACAGCAATGGAAACATTTAAAATGTAGACTACGCTAGTACATGACTTATGAATCATAATATTACAATATTGAGTTTTATGTTTCAATCGATTTCAAACTTCAGTTATTTAAGGTGGTCAGACGCCTTCTCGATACATTTATGTTGTAGAAGATATTTCATCGACTTTCGTAACGCGTTTCGTCGTAATTGTATTTAAAATAATATAACACATTAGATATTATTACAGTATGCGTGTATAAGTAGCTATTGTGCCGTAGTCAGTCAGTCACCATGATTTTGGTCGGTAGAAGGTTAAGACAAACATATTGTGCTGGAGAATTTGTGCCCCTTTATGTATTTCTGTGCGTCCTGTGTCCATGTGTATTACTTTTAATTTACTATGAATAACAGCTTCAATCTTTTGAGAATATCGACATTTCAAACCTCACTATAGACAATGTCTCTGAGCCAATTTTTGCATATTATTTTAAATTATTTTCTTTACTAAGATTGTCCGATTAGTACTAATCCTTATTTTTATAGGCGTGCGAAAGAGTTAAGTGATCATAATATAGATACGCGAATAAGTTAAAAAAGTGACTAATTATAATGAAGGAGGATACAATTAACAGTGTTATGTCTGTAATTATGTGTACATAGTGTTGACTAGTTGTGGTCCAATAATGTAGTGATATCCAAAATGTAACGGTCAATATGGTGATGTTGAAGAGGTTTATGGTATGTTATTCTGGTATTACTTGTTGTATATCTTATATTTTGTCATTTATAAACTGAATTTTAAAATTGATTGCCTTTCAATACGCTTGTTTGCAGATATATACTTGTTTGTGGATTTTAAGGAGATTTATTGGTTTACTATTTATATCTGAAACTATACAATAACTTTATAATATAAATATTGTATTAAATATTGTTCCTAAAACGAAATATAATCAGACAAATCAAAATAAATGAAATACAAGTACGAATCAATACAGAACCGTACATATTATATGTAATGATGTCAATAAACATATTTGTAAATGTATGTAATATGTTGGCAGTTATCAAGTCTCCGCGAGGACGCATCGCCCGGGGACGCAGACAAATGGCGGCAGCGGCGCAACAACAGCTTCGACCAGAACAGGCAGCTCGAAGAGGTCACTAAGGAGAGGTAAATGCAATAGAAGTAGCTATTTTGCTTTATGTGACTGTACCTCAATCACGTTCTTTGTGTGATGGATTGACAAACTTTACCTCGTGACCTCTGCTGTCCACATAATCAACCCAAAATCGACCACACACCCATTATGGTCCTTAAGGACTTAGTGGAGATGCTTCACGTTAAGTGTCCTTACGTCTCCATACCTTTCAAACCATTGCTGCAATATTATATACTGCCATTATAAAGTAGAAATTATTTATAATCTTTTTATGAGATTGAAGTAATAAACTACCGTACAATAAAACTGATCCTAATTAGTCACATCCGCTTATGAGCATCTTATTAATAAGATGGTCGCTGTGTACGTAAGTCAGCCGAAAACGCCTATAAGGGTTTGGCATTTGAGCCGGCAGCTTCGTTTGTCTAAGCTTTAGATTGTGTGATTCAAGAAACTTTAGAATTAATCTTAATAAGAGAATGGTGTCCGACACCGGGGTAGTGGTTACGGTGTTAGATTTGTATGTTAGCATGTACATGTGTGTGATCATGTCACGTTGCAGGGACAGCTTGAAGCGCGTGGCGGCGGCGCTGCAGCGCGCGGTGGGGCAGCTGCTGGCGTACTGCGCCAGCGCCGAGGACGAGCTCAACCGCACCGTGCTCGCGCAGCTGCTGCGCCGCCTCGTGCACGACGACGAGTTAGTAAATAATTTATTCCACTGTATCTTAATCGCGACCGTCCACGTACACAATTGCAATTTGATTTCAACTTTTATGCGGTGGGTGACATAACTGCACAAAACTAAACTGCATCGAAACCATATAGACGTCGAAACAAAAAGGACAAATGTAAACTACATATCTGTGTAGACTGCTTAAGTTAATGTTTGTAAATTTCGGAATAAATGTTATGAAGTTCTTTAACTGGATCTTCTCCATGAGTGATAAATGTTTGGAAGTGGTGATAGATTGTAAATAAAAACACCTATGTAGAAAATGTAATTCTTTATTTATGTACAAACCACCTAAATCCTATCGAAGTGATTATTCTTTAGACACGTTATGTATAGAGAGGATCATAATACAAGTTCCCAGAATTGAAGATCAAATTAAAATAAACCATATAAACAAAGCAAAACACCTGCGATGCCATTACCAGTCACCTTCAACCAACACCAAAGCAAAGAAATACTAAAAGTGTCTTACCAGGAAATCATCAAAGCCCGCACTCAGTTTAAACGTACGCGTACGTTTGCTCCCTAATTGCTTTCGTATTGCGTGCGACTTGTCTGGAATTAATAACGCACTGGACGCTGGCCGCTGGTCGCTTGCCAGACAACTTGCACTTTGCTCTTTTCAGTTTATAATGTCAGATCTCTCATATTAAGTTCGGGTGGTCGTGTTATAAAAATATATAGTGCTGAACAATTAGTATACTAATTTTTCTAATTCCCACAAAATTTTTATCTGCATTCAGATTAGCCCCGAAAAATATCACATATAATTTGGAATAGGCCTAGATGCTTTTAATTAGCAGTAATTTTGAATCGTTGAATTCTTGTGTTATATTATGTTTATATTTAATTTAAATGACCGAAAATACAACATGTGTACGTGATGATAAATTTTGATCTATACAATTTATGAACATTGTATTTATTTGTGAATGTTATTATAACATCACTTTCTCTAGTACTCTACTCTTACATTTAAACCTGTTAGACCGAATACTTCCAATTTTTTTTGTAAGCGGTTTTATTTGTTAGATAACATTTCATGATCGTGGTTTCGCTACGAGTTGATTTATACGAAATCTTTAATCTAACAATTTGTTATCGGGATTATTTTCCACTTCTCGCGGATGAGAAGTTAGACTAGACTAGATTAATATTGCAATGAAGACTGGCTATATGCCAAGCACCATGCACTGCTGCATTTCATGTATCAGTTTTCGCGGGAAATCTCTAAGTCTGTATTCGGGTCGCGACGATTTTAGATATGTAACTAAGAGGGTTTATGCACTTGTAAACGTAGATACGGTGAAATGAAACACATTTCCATGTTACTGAAATTATTTTGCTTGTGTTCATTCAAATAAGAATAATAAATCATATCCTAATTTTATTGGTATCGATTTAATATAAATAATGTGGTGTTTTTTGAATATTTACATATAAAAAACTTGCGTTGTTGCTATTTAGCCATAATTTTCGATCTAAATATTTATTTGGTTGTATTTGTAATGTGTGTGGTTGTCCAGCACGTTGGAGTGCTCGTCGCGCGCGTCGTCGCCGAGCTTGTTGGAGCTGAGCGCGGCGGGCGCGGGCGCGGCGGGGGCGGCGGGCGCGGCGCGCCACGTGCACTTCGCGCCCGACCTGCGCGCCGTGCTGGCCGCGCTGGACGACGACGCGCCCGGCCTGCTGCAGCACCAGCGCGACCTCAGCGCGGACATCAAGCGCGAGCTCGACCTCTCGCTCAAGCGCCTGCGCGATGAGGCGCACGATCTGCTCGAGCTCTCTTCTCGCCTCACCGGAGCTAGTCAGTCTCCTTATGTATATTGTTACTTTTATCATTTTTAAATAGAACTCTTCTAGGTTTCCCGCACCACAATTATTTTTACCTGACATCCCTAATGTGTGTTACTTTGATTTCCACTTCAGGCAAGCTTTTGAATATTAAACGTTTTCACTCTTTAGAACACTAACAACGCTTTAAATAAGCCTTTTAATCCCTCATGGAATGAATAAACACAAAAATTGTCATGCATATTTGTTCATATTATTATATACATAAAACTATTTGAAATGCATACAATTTCGAAATTTTCGCATTTTTTTTAAAGTAATGGTTCTTTTGTTCTTTATAAGGACGTCAAGATTCAAAGATGTTGGAATCCAGTGAAATGAAAATAACGGAGCTAGTTGACGACTTCGAGTCGAAACGACTCTCCTGTGATAACTGCGAACTGCACAAAAAGGTAAATATAATCTTTTAATAATGTTGAGGAGAGGAATTGCATTATTACCTACATAAGGAATATTATGCAGATAACATTTTGTTTTAATCTTCCTTTTAATTCATTAGGCGACCTAAATACTAAATTGGAATTTTGTTTCTGTTAGAATATGGAGGAAGCAATGTCGGAATGCTTGCAGCGTGAGAATCTCCTTAGATCCGATCTAGACGTAGCAATGATGAAGATAGCGCAATTGCTCAATTGTACGGATCGGCCGCAGTCCGATGTGATCGCCGAAGGGTAAAGTTTTAAAATGTTTATTTATTTGCTAAGAACTGTTTTTTTTATAAGCAAATATACACGCAATTCACTTGATGATTAGTTGTTACTGCCAGTCATGGACATTCGTAATCAACTGCAGATGGGATTAGGGGTCTACTTGTTGGCCACAGGTGCCTTGTTACTCCTGAGGATTAAGCTAAAACGTCTCGTATAACTATATCTTTTCCACCACACAATACCAAAATTCAGCAGCGCTTAACACTGAGTACCACACGAGTAGGCGTGGACGTTGTGACTTCGCAGTGAAACCACGAAGGGTTCAACTAGCTTTCTTACTTATGAAAACACGTCTTTGATTTGATATTTTAATTGGAATAAAACGAATCGCTTCCGAGTGGATAGCATGTCATG